>JAJUPC010000530.1:0-227081 GCA_023614405.1 Avena insularis | reverse complement strand
GTCTCTAAAGATAACACACATTTCAATGACCTAGTCACAGCATAAAAAGAACACACACGCGGTAATGACATCAGGATCCAGCGTGGTCCCTAAAGAGAAACACATTTAATGACTTGGTTGTTGTTAGTAAAGAGAACACACATGCAATGACTCTGCTTGTTGTTAGTAAAAAGAACACACATGCAATAACAACGTGATCCATATGTGGTATGTGAAAAGAACACACATTTCAATGACTCGTCAAGGTTAGTAAAAAGAACACACATGCAATGACAATGGATCCATGTGGTCTTTCAAGAGAACACACATTTCAATGACACCGTGGGGATCCATATGTGGTATGTGAAAAGAACACACATGAAATGACCTGTCACAGCAGAAAAGAGAACACACATGCAATGACACCGGTGGATCCATAGGTGGATTATGAAAGAGCACACATGCAATGACACCGGTGGATCCATATGTAGGCGTGAAAAGAACACACACTACAATGACTAATAAAGCTTGTTGTTGTTAGTAAAAAGAACACACATGCAATGACACCGTGATTCCATGTGTGGTCTCTAAAGAGAACACGATTTCAATGACACTAGTGGGATCCATATGTGGTATGTGAAAAAGAACAATCATGAAATGACTCAAGTTTCTGCTAGTAAAAAAGAACACACATGCAATGACACTAGTGGGATCCATGTGTGGTCTCTAAACAAAACACACATTTCAATACACCTGTGGATCCGTATGTGGCATGTGAAAAGAAATAGCCTATGAAAAGTCAACCTAGTTGTTGTTAGGAAAAAGAACACACATGCAATGACATCAGGGGATCCATGTGTGGTCTCCCAAGAGAACACATGAACACACATGCAAATGACTCGGGTTCTTGTTAGTAAAAAGAATCAAGGCCATGCAATGGACACTGCCGGTGGATCATAGGTGGATTGTGTAAAGAACACACATGCAATATTAATCGGGTGGATCCTTATGTGGTATGTGAAAAGAACACACATTTCAAAATATGACTGGTTGTTTATAGTAAAAGAACTCACATGTGTAATGACACTAATTGGATCCATAGGTGGATTATGAAAAGAGCACACGTGCAATGACACTAGTGGATCTACATAGGTGAGGTATGTGAAAAGAACACACATGCAAAATGACTCTAGTTGTCAAGTTACAAAAAAGAACACACATGCAAGCTGACAGCAGGTGGATCCATGGGTGGATTATGGAAATGAACACATGCAATGACACTGGTGGATCCATAGGTGGTCTGTGAAGAGATAACACATTTCAGCTCTGGTTGTCACAGCAGTAAAAGAACACACATGCAATAATGACCTTTGGTGGATCCATAGGTGGATCGTGAAAGAACACCTGTGAAAATGACTGGTGGATCCATAGGTGGTATGTGAAAAGAACACACATTTCAAAATGACTGGTTGTTGTTAGTAGAAGAACACACACGCATAATGACATGAGGTAGCGATCCAGTGTGTGTGTCTTTGTAAAGAGCACATGCATTTATGACACTTTGGTGGATCCATATGTGGTATGTGAAAAGAACACACATGCAAAGTGACACTAGTTGTTTATTAGTAAAAACACACATGCAATGACACTTCAGGTGGGATCCATGTGTGGATTGTCTTGAAAAGAACTTTTACATGCAAAATGACACTTGTGGATCCATATGTGGTATGTGAAAAGAACACACATGAAAATGACTCTAGTTGTTGTTATGGTGGATCCATGGGTGGATTGTGAAATGAACACATGGAATGACAACTGGTGGTGGATCCACCATGTGAGTATACTGAGAAGAACACACATGTAAAATGACTACGGTTGTTGTTAGTAAAATAAACGGACATACAATGACACTAAAATGGATCCATGGGTGGATTGAAAAGAACTACGTCTTGATGACAAGTGGATAACACACATACTAAAATATTTCAAGTTGACTGTTACTGTGAAAAGAACACACATGTAATGGCCAATTGGTGGATCCATGGGTGGATTATGAAATGAACACACATTTCAATGACATGGTGGATCCATATGGGTGGTATGTGAGAGAAGAACACACATGCAAAAAATGACCCAGGTTCTTGTTACTAAAAAAAGAACACACATGCAATGACCTTTGGTGGATCCATAGGTGGATTGTGAAAGAACACACATTTCAATGACTCGGGTATGGATCCATCCGGTGGTATGTGAAAAGAACACACATTTCAATGACTGACTACGGTTGTTGTTAGTAAAAGAACTCACATGCAATGACACCGGTGGATCCATAGGTGGATTGTGAAAAGAGCACACATGCAATGACACTTGGATCCATATGTGGTATGTGAAAAGAACACATTAAATGACTCTGGTTGTTGTTAGTAAAAGAACACATTCAATGACATCGGTGGATCCATGTGTGGTCTCTGAAGAGAACACACATTTCAAAGCCACTGTGGATCCATATGTGGTATGTGAAAAGAACAATCATGAAATGACTCTTGTTGTTGTTAGTCTTCTGAAAAGAACACACATGCAATGACTTTGTGGATCCATAGGTGGATTGTGAAAAGAACACATGCAATGACACTGTGGATCCATATGTGGTATGTGAAAGAACACACATTTCAATGACTCTGGTTGTTGTTAGTAAAAAGAACACACATGCAATGACACTGGTGGATCCATAGGTGGTCTGAAAAGAACACACATGCAAAATATTTCTGGTTGTTGTTACTAAAAAGAACACATGCAATGACACTTGTTATGTGGATTCTAAAAAGAACACATGCAATGACCTTTGGTGGATCCATGTAGGGTCTCTGAAAACTTGTCTGGTAACCTTGGTTGTTGTTACTAAAAAGAACACACATCAATGACATTGGTGGATCCATATGTGCATTGTGAAAAGAGCACACATGCAATGACACTGGTGGATCCATATGTGGTATGTGAAAGAACACACATGCAAAATGACTCGATTGTTGTTAGTAAAAAGAACACACATGCAATGACACTGGTGGATCCATGTGGTCTCTAAAAATAACACACAATTCAAAATGACTCTGGTTGTTGTTAGTAAAAGAACACATGCAATGACATTGGTGGATCCATGTGTGGTCTGTGAAAGAACACATTCAATGACTTTGGTTGTTAGTTGAAAGAGAACACACATGCAATGACACTGGTTGTTGTTAGTAAAAGAACACATGCAATGCCACTGGTGGATCCATATGTGGTATGTGAAAAGAACACATGAAAAATCACAGTATGTTTTTACTAAAAAGAACACACATGCAATGACACTGGTGGATCCATGTGGATCTCTGAAAAGAACACACATGCAATGACACTGTGGATCCATAGGTGGTATGTGAAAAGAACAGACATGAAATGACTCTGATTGTTGTTACTAAAAGAACACACATGCAATGACACTGGTGGATCCATAGGTGGATTGTGAAAAGAGCACACATGCAATGACACTGGTGGATCCATAGGTGGTATGTGAAAAGAACACACATGCAAAATGACTCTGGTTGTTGTTACTAAAAAGAACACACATGCAATGACAATGGTGGATCCATGTGGTCTCTGAAGAACACACATTTCAATGACACTGGTGGATCCATATGTGGTATGTGAAAGAACACACATGAAATGACTCAGTTGTTGTTAGTGAAAAGAACACATGCAATGACCTGGTGGATCCATAGGTGGATTGTGAAAAGAACACATTTCAATGACTCTGGTGGATCCATGTGGTATGTGAAAGAACACACATTTCAATGACTCTTGTTGTTAGTAAAAAGAACACACATGCAATGACACTGGTGGATCCATGTGGATTGTGAAAAGAACACATTTCAATGACACTAGTTGATCCATATGTGGTATGTGAAAAGAACACACATGCAATGACTCTGTTTGTTGTTAGTGAAAGAACACACATGCAATGACACTGTGGGAAAAGAACACACATGCAATGACACTGGTGGATCCATAGGTGGATTATGAAATGAACACACATGCAATGACACTGGTGGATCCATAGGTGGTATGTGAGAAGAAAACACATGCAAAATGACTCTGGTTGTTGTTACTAAAAAGAACACACATGCAATGACACTGGTGGATCCATGGGTGGATTGTGAAAAGTACACACATGCAATGACACTGGTGGATCCATAGGTGGTATGTGAAAAGAACACACATGCAAAATGACTCTGTTTGTTGTTACTAAAAAGAACACACATGCAATGACACTGGTGGATCCATAGGTGGATTATGAAATGAACACACATGCAATGACACTTGTGGATCCATAGGTGGTATGTGAGAAGAACACACATTTCAATGACTGGTTGTTGTTAAAAAGAACACACATGCAATGACACCGGTGGATCCATAGGTGGTATGTGAAGAGATCACATGCAAATGACTCTGGTGGATCCATAGTTTGTATGTGAAAAGAACACACATGCAAAATGACTCTGGTTGTTGTTATTAAAAAGAACATACATGCAATGACACTGGTGGATCCATGGGTGGATTGTGAAAAGAGCACACATGCAATAACACTAGTGATCCATATGTTGTATGTGAAAAGAACACACATGCAATGACTCTGGTTGTTGTTAGTGAAAAGAACACACATGCAATGACACTGGTGGATCCATGTGGTCTCTGAAGAGAACACACATTTCAATGACTCTTGTGGATCCATTGTTGTTAGTGAAAAGAAAACACATGCAATGACTGGTTGTCCATGTTACTAAAAAGAACACACATGCAATGACACTGTGGACCCATGTGTGGATTGTGAAAAGAACACACATGTAATGACACTAGTGGACCCATATGTGGTATGTGAAAAGAACACACATGCAATGACTCTTGTTGTTACTAAAAGAACACACATGCAATGACTTGGTGGATCCATGTGTGGTATCTAAAGAACACACATGCAATGACTGGTGGATCCATGTGTGGATTGTGAAAAGAACACACATGCAAAATGACTAGTTGTTGTTACTAAAATAACACACATGCAATGACACTGGTGGATCCATGTGGTCTGAAAAGAACACACATTTCAATCACACTGGTGGATCCATATGTGGTATGTGAAAAGAACACACATGCAAAATGACTCTGGTTGTTACTAAAAAGAACACACATGAAATGACACTAGTGGATCCATGTGTGGTTTGTGTAGAGAACACACATGCAATGACACTGGTGGATCCATATGTGGTATGTGAAAAGAACACGCATGCAATGACTCTGGTTATTGTTACTGAAAAGAACACACATGCAATGACACTGGTGGATCCATGTGTGATCTCTAAAGACAACACACATTTCAATGACACTGGTGGATCCATAGGTGGTATGTGAAAAGAACACACATGCAAAATGACTCTGGTTGTTGTTACTAAAAAGAACACACATGCAATGACTCTGGTGGAGCCATGTGAAAAGAACACACCACACATGCAATGACACTGGTGGATCCATAGGTGGTATGTGAAAAGAACACACATTTCAATTACTTTGGTTGTTGTTACTAAAAGAACACACATGCAATGACACCGTGGATCCATGGGTGGATTGTAAAAGAACACACATGCAATGACACTGGTGGATCCATAGGTGGTATGTGAAAAGAACACACATGCAAAATGACTCTTGTTGTTAAAAAGAACACACATGCAATGACCTTTGGTGGATCCATGTGTGGTCTGTGAAAGAACACACATTTCAATGACACTGTGGATAAATATGTGGTATGTGAAAAGAATGCACATGCAATGACTGTTGTTGTTAGTGAAAAGAACACACATGCAATGACACAGGTGGATCCATAGGTGGTATGTGAAAAGAACACATGCAATGACACTGTGGATCCATGTGGATTGTGAAGAGAACACAAATGCAACGGCTCCAGTTGTTGTTAGTGAAAAGAACATACATGCAATGACACCGGTGGATCCATGTGTGGTCTTTGTAGAGAATACACATTTCAATGACACTAGTTGATCCATAGGTGGTATGTGAAAAGCACACACATGCAAAATGACTCTGGTTGTTGTTAGTGAAAAGAACACACATGCAATGACATGGTGGATCCATAGGTGGATTATGAAATGAACACACATGCAATGACACAGTTGGATCCATAGGTGGTATGTGAGAAGAAAACACATGAAAAATGACTCTTTTTTGTTACTAAAAGAACACACATGCAATGACACTGTGGATCCATGGTGGATTGTGAAAAGAACACACATGCAATGACACTGGTGGATCCATAGGTGGTATGTGAAAAGAACACACATGAAAAATGACTCTGTTGTTGTTAAAAAGAACACACATGCAATGACACTGGTGGATCCATAGGTGGATTATTAAATGAACACACATTCAATGACACTTGTGGATCCATAGGTGGTATGTGAGAAGAACACATTTCAATGACTCTGGTTGTTGTTACTAAAAGAACACACATGCAATGACACTGGTGGATCCATAGGTGGTATGTGAAGAGACACACATGCAAATGACTCTGGATCCATAGTTGTATGTGAAAAGAACACACATGCAAAATGACTGGTTGTTGTTATTAAAAGAACACACATGCAATGACACTGGTGGATCCATGGGTGGATTGTGAAAAGAGCACACATGCAATAACACTAGTGATCCATATGTGGTATGTGAAAAGAACACACATGCAATGACTCCAGTTGTTGTTAGTAAAACGAACACTCATGCAATGACACTGGTGGATCCATGTGTGGTCTCTGAAGAGAACACACATTTCAATGACACTGGTGGATGCATGTGTGGTCTCTTATTAGAACACACATGCAATGACTCTGGTTGTTGTTAGTAAAAATAACACACATGCAATGACACTGGTGGATCCATAGGTGGATTGTGAAAAGAGCACAGATGCAAAATGACCTGGTTGTTGTTACTAAAAGACACACATGCAATGACACTGGGATCCATGGTGGTAAAAAAGAACACACATGCAAAATGACTCTGGTTGTTGTAACTAAAAGAACACACATGCAATGACACTGGTGGATCCATGTGTGGATGTGAAAAGAACACACATGCAAAATGACTGTTGTTGTTACTAAAAATAACACACATGCAATGACACTGGTGGATCCATGTGTTCTCTATCAAAAGAACACACATTTCAATGACACTGGTGGATCCATATGTGGTATGTGAAAAGAACACAAATTAATTTACTCTAGTTGTTGTTTCTAAAAAGAACACACATGCAATGACACTAGTGGATCCATGTGGATTGTGAAAGACATACATTTCAATGACTGGTGGATCCATATGTGGTATGTGAAAAGAACACACATGCAACACATGCAATGACACTGTGGATCCATAGGTGGATTATGAAATGAACACACATGGAATGACACTGGTGGATTCATATGTGGTATGTGAAAAGAACACACATGCAATGACTGGTTGTTACTAAAAAGAACACACATAAAATGACACTAGTGGATCCATGGGTGGATTGTGAAAAGAACACACGTGCAATGACACTGGTCGATCCATAGGTGGTATGTGAAAAGAACACACATGCAAATGACTCTGGTTGTTGTTACTAAAAAGAACACACATGCAATGACACTGGTGGATCCATAGGTGGATTATGAAATGAACACACATGCAATGACACTGGTGGATCCATAGGTGGTATGTGAGAAGAACACACATTTCAATGACTCTGGTTGTTACTAAAAAGAACACACATGCAAAATGACTCTGGTTGTTGTTACTAAAAGAACACACATGCAATGACACTGGTGGATCCATAGGTGGTATATGAAGAGATCACACACGCAAAATGACTCTGGTGGATCGATAGGTGGTATGTGATAAGAACACACATGCAAAATGACTCTGGTTGTTGTTATTAAAAAGAACACACATGCAATGACACTGGTGGATCCATGGGTGGATTGTGAAAAGAGCACACATGCAATAACACTAGTGATCCATATGTTGTATGTGAAAAGAACACACATGCAATGACTCTGGTTGTTGTTAGTGAAAAGAACACACATGCAATGACACTGGTGGATCCATGTGTGGATTGTGAAGAGAGCACACATGAAATGACTCTTGTGTTGTTATCTGAAAAGAAAACACATGCAATGACATCAGGGAACCATGTTGTTACTAAAAAGAACACACATGCAATGACACTGGTGGATCCATGTGGATTGTGAAAAGAACACATGCAATGACACTGGTGGATCCATGTGTGGTATGTGAAAAGAACACACATGCAAATGACTCTGTTCTTGTTACTAAAAAGAACACACATGCAATGACACTGGTGGATCCATATGTGGTATGTGAAAAGAACACACATGCAATGACACTGGTGGATCCATGTGTGGATTGTGAAAAGAACACACATGCAAAATGACTGGTTGTTGTTACTAAAAAGAACACACATGCAATGACACCGGTGGATCCATGTGTGGTCTCTGTAGAGAACACACATTTCAATGACACTGGTGGATCCATATGTGGTATGTGAAAAGAACACACATGCAAATTGACTCTCGTTGTTGTTACTAAAAAGAACACACATGTAATGACACTAGTGGATCCATGGGTGGATTGTGAAAAGAGCACACATGCAATGACACTGGTGGATCCATATGTGGTATGTGAAAAGAACACGCATGCAATGACTCCGGTTGTTGTTACTGAAAAGAACACACATGCAATGACACTGGTGGATCCATGTGTGATCTCTAAAGAGAACACACATTTCAATGACACTGGTGGATCCATAGGTGGTATGTGAAAAGAACACAAATGCAAAATGACTCTGGTTGTTGTTACTAAAAAGAACACACATGCAATGACTCTGGTGGAGCCATGTGAAAAGAACACACATGCAATGACACTGGTGGATCCATAGGTGGTATGTGAAAAGAACACACATTTCAATTACACTGGTTGTTGTTACTAAAAAGAACACACATGCAATGACACTGGTGGATCCATGGGTGGATTGTGAAAAGAACACACATGCAATGACACTGGTGGATCCATAGGTGGTATGTGAAAAGAACACACATGCAAAATGACTCTGGTTGTTGTTACTAAAAAGAACACACATGCAATGACACTGGTGGATCCATGTGTGGTCTCTGTAGAGAACACACATTTCAATGACACTGGTGGATAAATATGTGGTATGTGAAAAGAATGCACATGCAATGACTCTGGTTGTTGTTAGTGAAAAGAACACACATGCAATGACACTGGTGGATCCATAGGTGGTATGTGAAAAGAACACACATTTCAATGACTCTGGTTGTTGTTACTAAAAAGAACACACATGCAATGACACTGGTGGATCCATGTGTGGATTGTGAAGAGAACACAAATGCAACGGCTCCAGTTGTTGTTAGTGAAAAGAACATACATGCAATGACACCGGTGGATCCATGTGTGGTCTTTGTAGAGAATACACATTTCAATGACACTAGTTGATCCATAGGTGGTATGTGAAAAGCACACACATGCAAAATGACTCTGGTTGTTGTTAGTGAAAAGAACACACATGCAATGACACTGGTGGATCCATAGGTGGATTATGAAATGAACACACATGCAATGACACTGGTGGATCCATAGGTGGTATGTGAGAAGAAAACACATGCAAAATGACTCTGGTTGTTGTTACTAAAAAGAACACACATGCAATGACACTGGTGGATCCATGGGTGGATTGTGAAAAGAACACACATGCAATGACACTGGTGGATCCATAGGTGGTATGTGAAAAGAACACACATGCAAAATGACTCTGGTTGTTGTTACTAAAAAGAACACACATGCAATGACACTGGTGGATCCATAGGTGGATTATGAAATGAACACACATGCAATGACATTGGTGGATCCATAGGTGGTATGTGAGAAGAACACACATGCAAAATGACTCTGGTTGTTTTTACTAAAAAGAACACACATGCAATGACACTGGTGGATCCATAGGCGGTATGTGAAGAGATCACACATGCAAAATGACTCTGGTGGATCCATAGGTGGTATGTGAAAAGAACACACATGCAAAATGACTCTGGTTGTTGTTACTAAAAAGAACACACATGCAATGACACTGGTGGATCCATGGGTAGATTGTGAAAAGAGCACACATGCAATAACACTGGTGATCCATATGTGGTATGTGAAAAGAACACACATGCAATGACTCTGGTTGTTGTTAGTACAAAGAACACACATGCAATGACACTGGTGGATCCATGTGTGGTCAATAAAGAGAGCACACATTTCAATGACTCTTGTTGTTGTTAGTAAAAAGAAAAAAGATGCAATAACACTGGTGGATCCATGTGTGGTCTCTGAAGAGAGCACACATGCAATGGCACTGGTTGTTGTCACTAAAAAGAACACACATGCAATGACACCGGTGGATCCATGTGTGGATTGTGAAGAGAACACACATGCAAAATGACTCTGGTTGTTACTAAAAAGAACACACATGCAATGACACTGGTGGATCCATAGGTGGTATGTGAAAAGAACACACATGCAAAATGACTCTGGTTGTTGTTACTAAAAAGAACACACATGCAATGACACTAGTGGATCCATGTGTGGTCTCTGAAGAGAGCACACATTTCAATGACTCTTGTTGTTGTTAGTAAAAAGAAAACACATGCAATGACACTGGTGGATCCATGTGTGGTCTCTGAAGAGAGCACACATGCAATGACACTGGTTGTTGTTACTAAAAAGAACACACATGCAATGACACTGGTGGATCCATGTGTGGATTGTGAAAAGAACACACATGCAAAATGACTCTGGTTCTTGTTACTAAAAGGAACACACATGCAATGACACTGGTGGATCCATAGGTGGTATGTGAAAAGAACACACATGCAAAATGACTCTGGTTGTTGTTACTAAAAAGAACACACATGCAATGACACTGGTGGATCCATGTGTGGATTGTGAAAAGAACACACATGCAAAATGACTGGTTGTTGTTACTAAAAAGAACACACATGCAATGACACCGGTGGATCCATGTGTGGTCTCTATAGAGAACACACATTTCAATGACACTGGTGGATCCATGTGTGGATTGTGAAAAGAACACACATGCAAATTGACTCTTGTTGTTGTTACTAAAAAGAACACACATGTAATGACACTAGTGGATCCATGGGTGGATTGTGAAAAGAGCACACATGCAATGACACTGGTGGATCCATATGTGGTATGTGAAAAGAACACGCATGCAATGACACTGGTGGATCCATAGGTGGATTATGAAATGAACACACATGGAATGACACTGGTGGATTCATAGGTGGTATATGAGAAGAACACACATGCAAAATGACTCTGGTTGTTGTTACTAAAAAGAACACACATACAATGACACTAGTGGATCCATGGGTGGATTGTGAAAAGAACACACGTGCAATGACACTGGTGGATCCATAGGTGGTATGTGAAAAGAACACACATGCAAAATGACTCTTGTTGTTGTTACTAAAAAGAACACACATGCAATGACACTGGTGGATCCATAGCTGGTATGTGAAGAGATCACACATGCAAAATGACTATGGTGGATCCATAGTTGGTAGGTGAAAAGAACACACATGCAAAATGACTCTGGTTGTTGTTATTAAAAAGAACACACATGCAATGACACTGGTGGATCCATGGGTGGATTGTGAAAAGAGCACACATGCAATAACACTAGTGATCCATATGTTGTATGTGAAAAGAACACACATGCAATGACTTTGGTTGTTGTTAGTGAAAAGAACCCACATGCAATGACACTGGTTGTTGTTACTAAAAAGAACACACATGCAATGACACTGGTGGATCCATGTGTGGATTGTGAAGAGAACACACATGCAAAATGACTCTGGTTGTTGTTACTAAAAGGAACACACATGCAATGACACTGGTGGATCCGTAGGTGGTATGTGAAAAGAACACACATGCAAAATGACTCTGGTTGTTGTTACTAAAAAGAACACACATGCAATGACACTGGTGGATCCATGTGTGGATTGTGAAAAGAGCACACATTCAATGACACTGGTGGATCCATATGTGGTATGTGAAAAGAACACGCATGCAATGACTCCGGTTGTTGTTACTGAAAAGAACACACATGCAATGAAATCAGGATCCATGTGTGATCTCTAAAGAGAACACACATTTCAATGACACTGGTGGATCCATAGGTGGTATGTGAAAAGAACACAAATGCAAAATGACTCTGGTTGTTGTTACTAAAAAGAACACACATGCAATGACTCTGGTGGAGCCATGTGAAAAGAACACACATGCAATGACACTGGTGGATCCATAGGTGGTATGTGAAAAGAACACACATTTCAATTACACTGGTTGTTGTTACTAAAAAGAACACACATGCAATGACACTGGTGGATCCATGGGTGGATTGTGAAAAGAACACACATGCAATGACACTGGTGGATCCATAGGTGGTATGTGAAAAGAAGACACATGCAAAATGACTCTGGTTGTTGTTACTAAAAAGAACACACATGCAATGACACTGGTGTATCCATGTGTGGTCTCTGTAGAGAACACACATTTCAATGACACTGGTGGATAAATATGTGGTATGTGAAAAGAACGCACATGCAATGACACTGGTGGATCCATAGGTGGTATGTGAAAAGAACACACATTTCAATGACTCTGGTTGTTGTTACTAAAAAGAACACACATGCAATGACACTGGTGGATCCATGTGTGGATTGTGAAGAGAACACAAATGCAATGACTCCAGTTGTTGTTAGTGAAAAGAACATACATGCAATGACACCGGTGGATCCATGTGTGGTCTCTGTTGATAATACACATTTCAATGACACTAGTTGATCCATAGGTGGTATGTGAAAAGCACACACATGCAAAATGACTCTGGTTGTTGTTAGTGAAAAGAACACACATGCAATGACACTGGTGGATCCATAGGTGGATTATGAAATGAACACACATGCAATGACAATGGTGGATCCATAGGTCGTATGTGAAAAGAACACACATGCAAAATGACTTTGGTTGTTGTTACTAAAAAGAACACACATGCAATGACACTGGTGGATCCATGGGTGGATTGTGAAAAGAACACACATGCAATGACACTGGTGGATCCATAGGTGGTATGTTAAAAGAACACACATGCAAAATGACTCTGGTTGTTGTTACTAAAAAGAACACACATGCAATGACACTGGTGGATCCATAGGTGGATTATGAAATGAACACACATGCAATGACATTGGTGGATCCATAGGTGGTATGTGAGAAGAACACACATTTCAATGACTCTAGTTGTTGTTACTAAAAAGAACACACATGCAATGACACTGGTGGATCCATAGGTTGTATGTGAAGAGATCACACATGCAAAATGACTCTGGTGGATCCATAGGTGGTATGTGAAAAGAAGACACATGCAAAATGACTCTGGTTGTTGTTACTAAAAAGAACACACATGCAATGACACTGGTGGATCCATGGGTAGATTGTGAAAAGAGCACACATGCAATAACACTGGTGATCCATGTGTGGTATGTGAAAAGAACACACATGCAATGACTCTGGTTGTTGTTAGTGAAAAGAACACACATGCAATGACACTGGTGGATCCATGTGTGGTCAATAAAGAGAGCACACATTTCAATGTCTCTTGTTGTTGTTAGTAAAAAGAAAACAGATGCAATAACACTGGTGGATCCATGTGTGGTCTCTGAAGAGAGCACACATGCAATGGCACTGGTTGTTGTTACTAAAAAGAACACACATGCAATGACACTGGTGGATCCATGTGTGGATTGTGAAGAGAACACACATGCAAAATGACTCTGGTTGTTGTTACTAAAAAGAACACACATGCAATGGCACTGGTGGATCCATAGGTGGTATGTGAAAAGAACACACATGCAAAATGACTCTGGTTGTTGTTACTAAAAAGAACACACATGCAATGACACTGGTGGATCCATGTGTGGTCTCTGAAGAGAGCACACATTTCAATGACTCTTGTTGTTGTTAGTAAAAAGAAAACACATGTAATGACACTGGTGGATCCATGTGTGGTCTCTGAAGAGAGCACACATGCAATGACACTGGTTGTTGTTACTAAAAAGAACACACATGCAATGACACTGGTGGTTCCATGTGTGGATTGTGAAAAGAACACACATGCAAAATGACTCTGGTTCTTGTTACTAAAAGGAACACACATGCAATGACACTGGTGGATCCATAGGTGGTATGTGAAAAGAACACACATGCAAAATGACTCTGGTTGTTGTTACTAAAAAGAACACACATGCAATGACACTGGTGGATCCATGTGTGGATTGTGAAAAGAACACACATGCAAATTGACTCTCGTTGTTGTTACTAAAAAGAACACACATGTAATGACACTAGTGGATCCATGGGTGGATTGTGAAAAGAGCACACATGCAATGACACTGGTGGATCCATATGTGGTATGTGAAAAGAACACGCATGCAATGACACTGGTGGATCCATAGGTGGATTATGAAATGAACACACATGGAATGACACTAGTGGATCCATAGGTGGTATATGAGAAGAACACACATGCAAAATGACTCTGGTTGTTGTTACTAAAAAGAACACACATACAATGACACTAGTGGATCCATGGGTGGATTGTGAAAAGAACACACGTGCAATGACACTGGTGGATCCATAGGTGGTATGTGAAAAGAACACACATGCAAAATGACTCTGGTTGTTGTTACTAAAAAGAACACACATGCAATGACACTGGTGGATCCATAGGTGGATTATGAAATGAACACACATGCAATGACACTGGTGGATCCATAGGTGGTATGTGAGAAGAACACACATTTCAATGACTCTGGTTGTTGTTACTAAAAAGAACACAGATGCAATGATACTGGTGGATCCATAGGTGGTATGTGAAGAGATCACACATGCAAAATGACTATGGTGGATCCATAGTTGGTAGGTGAAAAGAACACACATGCAAAATGACTCTGGTTGTTGTTATTAAAAAGAACACACATGCAATGACACTGGTGGATCCATGGGTGGATTGTGAAAAGAGCACACATGCAATAACACTAGTGATCCATATGTTGTATGTGAAAAGAACACACATGCAATGACTTTGGTTGTTGTTAGTGAAAAGAACCCACATGCAATGACACTGGTTGTTGTTACTAAAAAGAACACACATGCAATGACACTGGTGGATCCATGTGTGGATTGTGAAGAGAACACACATGCAAAATGACTCTGGTTGTTGTTACTAAAATAACACACATGCAATGACACTGGTGGATCCATAGGTGGTATGTGAAAAGAACACACATGCAAAATGACTCTGGTTGTTGTTACTAAAAAGAACACACATGCAATGACACTGGTGGATCCATGTGTGGATTGTGAAAAGAGCACACATTCAATGACACTGGTGGATCCATATGTGGTATGTGAAAAGAACACGCATGCAATGACTCCGGTTGTTGTTACTGAAAAGAACACACATGCAATGAAACTGGTGGATCCATGTGTGATCTCTAAAGAGAACACACATTTCAATGACACTGGTGGATCCATAGGTGGTATGTGAAAAGAACACAAATGCAAAATGACTCTGGTTGTTGTTACTAAAAAGAACACACATGCAATGACTCTGGTGGAGCCATGTGAAAAGAACACACATGCAATGACACTGGTGGATCCATAGGTGGTATGTGAAAAGAACACACATTTCAATTACACTGGTTGTTGTTACTAAAAAGAACACACATGCAATGACACTGGTGGATCCATGGGTGGATTGTGAAAAGAACACACATGCAATGACACTGGTGGATCCATAGGTGGTATGTGAAAAGAAGACACATGCAAAATGACTCTGGTTGTTGTTACTAAAAAGAACACACATGCAATGACACTGGTGGATCCATGTGTGGTCTCTAAAGAGAACACACATTTCAATGACACCGGTGGATCCATATGTGGTATTTGAAAAGAACGCACATGCAATGACACTGGTGGATCCATAGGTGGTATGTGAAAAGAACACACATTTCAATGACTCTGGTTGTTGTTAGTAAAAAGAACACACATGCAATGACACTGGTGGATCCATGTGTGGATTGTGAAGAGAACACAAATGCAATGACTCCAGTTGTTGTTAGTGAAAAGAACATACATGCAATGACACCGGTGGATCCATGTGTGGTCTCTGTTGAGAATACACATTTCAATGACACTAGTTGATCCATAGGTGGTATGTGAAAAGCACACACATGCAAAATGACTCTGGTTGTTGTTAGTGAAAAGAACACACATGCAATGACACTGGTGGATCCATAGGTGGATTATGAAATGAACACACATGCAATGACAATGGTGGATCCATAGGTGGTATGTGAAAAGAACACACATGCAAAATGACTTTGGTTGTTGTTACTAAAAAGAACACACATGCAATGACACTGGTGGATCCATGGGTGGATTGTGAAAAGAACACACATGCAATGACACTGGTGGATCCATAGGTGGTATGTTAAAAGAACACACATGCAAAATGACTCTGGTTGTTGTTACTAAAAAGAACACACATGCAATGACACTGGTGGATCCATAGGTGGATTATGAAACGAACACACATGCAATGACATTGGTGGATCCATAGGTGGTATGTGAGAAGAACACACATTTCAATGACTCTAGTTGTTGTTACTAAAAAGAACACACATGCAATGACACTGGTGGATCCATAGGTTGTATGTGAAGAGATCACACATGCAAAATGACTCTGGTGGATCCATAGGTGGTATGTGAAAAGAAGACACATGCAAAATGACTCTGGTTGTTGTTACTAAAAAGAACACACATGCAATGACACTGGTGGATCCATGGGTAGATTGTGAAAAGAGCACACATGCAATAACACTGGTGATCCATGTGTGGTATGTGAAAAGAACACACATGCAATGACTCTGGTTGTTGTTAGTGAAAAGAACACACATGCAATGACACTGGTGGATCCATGTGTGGTCAATAAAGAGAGCACACATTTCAATGTCTCTTGTTGTTGTTAGTAAAAAGAAAACAGATGCAATAACACTGGTGGATCCATGTGTGGTCTCTGAAGAGAGCACACATGCAATGGCACTGGTTGTTGTTACTAAAAAGAACACACATGCAATGACACTGGTGGATCCATGTGTGGATTGTGAAGATTACACACATGCAAAATGACTCTAGTTGTTGTTACTAAAAAGAACACACATGCAATGGCACTGGTGGATCCATAGGTGGTATGTGAAAAGAACACACATGCAAAATGACTTTGGTTGTTGTTACTAAAAAGAACACACATGCAATGACACTGGTGGATCCATGTGTGGTCTCTGAAGAGAGCACACATTTCAATGACTCTTGTTGTTGTTAGTAAAAAGAACACACATGCAATGACACTGGTGGATCCATGTGTGGTCTCTGAAGAGAGCACACATGCAATGACACTGGTTGTTGTTACTAAAAAGAACACACATGCAATGACACTGGTGGATCCATGTGTGGATTGTGAAAAGAACACACATGCAAAATGACTCTGGTTCTTGTTACTAAAAGGAACACACATGCAATGACACTGGTGGATCCATAGGTGGTATGTGAAAAGAACACACATGCAAAATGACTGGTTGTTGTTACTAAAAAGAACACACATGCAATGACACTGGTGGATCCATGTGTGGATTGTGAAAAGAACACACATGCAAATTGACTCGCGTTGTTGTTACTAAAAAGAACACACATGTAATGACACTAGTGGATCCATGGGTGGATTGTGAAAAGAGCACACATGCAATGACACTGGTGGATCCATATGTGGTATGTGAAAAGAACACGCATGCAATGACACTGGTGGATCCATAGGTGGATTATGAAATGAACACACATGGAATGACACTAGTGGATCCATAGGTGGTATATGAGAAGAACACACATGCAAAATGACTCTGGTTGTTGTTACTAAAAAGAACACACATACAATGACACTAGTGGATCCATGGGTGGATTGTGAAAAGAACACACGTGCAATGACACTGGTGGATCCATAGGTGGTATGTGAAAAGAACACACATGCAAAATGACTCTGGTTGTTGTTACTAAAAAGAACACACATGCAATGACACTGGTGGATCCATAGGTGGATTATGAAATGAACACACATGCAATGACACTGGTGGATCCATAGGTGGTATGTGAGAAGAACACACATTTCAATGACTCTGGTTGTTGTTACTAAAAAGAACACACATGCAATGACACTGGTGGATCCATAGGTGGTATGTGAAGAGATCACACATGCAAAATGACTATGGTGGATCCATAGTTGGTATGTGAAAAGAACACACATGCAAAATGACTCTGGTTGTTGTTATTAAAAAGAACACATGTCACATCCCAAGATTTTCCAAATCTTGTAATGTGAAAATAAAATAAACAAAATAAACTTTTGTTGAAAATTAGGGTGAAAAGAAACTTTTGTTTCTAAAAGGAGACTTAAAATCCCATCTTGAACAAACTTTGGTAGAAGTTTGAATTCAACAAATTCAAATCAAGGGAAACGCATTCCTCAATGAATGTATCTGGAAATTTGAACATTTGGAAAGAAACCCAAAACCCTAAACCCTAATGGAAGGAAATCATTTTCCAAAGTATCTCCAAATCTATGGATTTGATCCATACCAAGTTGATCAACAAATTTTCACAAAGGATCAAGAAAGACCTTAGAGATTAGTTTCACTTAAATTGGAACCAAAGACAAAATCTTGTGAATATAATAAGATAAGGAAATTGAATTTCCAAAGTCAATAAAGCCTTACCAAAAGCCATACCAAATGGTGAACAAATAATCCTAAAGGGATTTATTTGGATAAACATTTATCAAAGGAAAATAAATTGTTTTGGAAACACTGTTTTAGATCTTTTAATAAAAGACTTTGGTTTCAAATGAAAAGATAAGCCAAATTAATTTTGGCCAAACTTTTGAAATAAAATATTTTGTTTTTGATAAAATGAGTAAAGGTTTATTTAAATAAAATAAAGGATCTAAATATCCAATTTTATTTAAGTAAAAGCTTTTCCCATTTTAAATAAACACCAAGTATTTTATTACTACTTTGAAATCTTTTATTAAAAGGTTTTGCTTTGATTAAAATGAGTAAAGAATTATTTAAATAAAATAATAAGGATTTAAATATCCAATTTTATTTAAGTAAAAGGCTTTCCCATTTTAATTAAAACACCAAAACTTATTTATTTATTTAAATAAGTTTCCAAGTATTCTTTTATTTTTCAAATTAAACCTTCTGGTTTGGTTTTGAAAATGATTGGATTTCAAATGGAAATTTTATTAAATCAAACACTATTAATAAACTAAAGATCCATTTTATTTAATTATTAAATGGATCCTAAAATAAATAAAAATAATATTTCATTTTGAGATTTGGATTATGTTGCCAAACAGAACCAAATTCAAATGAAAAGTTTGCTGTTTGATTTGATTTGAGTGTTGTTTGAATTGTGTGAATATTTGTTTGAAATTGAAAACAGAAAAAGAATTAGAAAAAGAAAAAGAGAGCAGACAGAAAAAAAAATAAGAAAACAGAACCAGCCCAGCTTTGGCCCAGGAAGCCCACTTAGCCCACCTGTTCTTTTCCCCGAAGCAATCTTTTTCTCACCCAGCTTCTGACCCACACAGTCAATGACAGCCGGACCCACTTCCCCCTCTTCCTCTCTCGCTGACAACAGACCCCACCTTTCTCACCCACTCTCCCGAACCGTTTTCTTACCGCTGACTGAACCCACGCAGCCGATGACAAGTGGACCCCGTTCCTTCTCCTTTTCCCACTGACCAGAGGACCCCACCGACAACTGTTCATCGTCGTTTCCACCGCGACCAATTCTTCCTCCTCTCGTCGGCCGTTTTCTGCTTTGATTCCGCCTTATCAATTCGCGTAAACGCTGCGTTAATCCCTCGCCACGACGACGCCTACTTAAACGCCTTCCTCTCCTCTGTCTTTTCCCTCAGACATCGCCTCCCCTCTGCCCCTAGGCTGCCTCCATTTCTCTCTGTACCGCCGCAGCTCCGACCACCGTCTCCGAGCAATTCTGGCGAAACCAGACCTCCCCTTACCTCGCCGACCTAGCACCCTTACTCCACGCATCCAGACGCATCTGTCCGTACTCTCCGTTCATCCGCGGGTGCCCTAGAACCTCGACTCCGTCGTCGACAGTGAGCGCCACCGTCTGTCTTCAGCTCCGGCGAGCCCCACAGGTAGATTCCGGTCGCCCCTCTTCTCCTCGTTCACGCACACAGCACCTCCGTGACCTCCTGCGTCTAACCCAACCCTCGGTTGTTCTTCTCGTGATCTGTAGCGACGAATCCGACAAGCACAGAGCGCCGCCGTCTGCTTCTTCTCCGGCGACTCTTCTGGTAAGCACAAGACGACCCCGACCCCTCTCGTTCACGCACACGACCTTGCCTTGGACCCGCGCATCTAACTGTGCCTTCTTTTCGCTTCGGAGAAATCCACAGCGACGCCAACAACGACAACCAGAGCCAACCGCCGCCCGCAGCAACTCCGGCGAGCAATCGCAGACGAACTAGTGCGCCCCTTGCCCCGTCAATCGCACGTTGAGCATCACCGCGACCCCCTGAGACTGGTGAGCATCTCCTCCTTCTCCCTCACCCCCTGTAGCATCACCACCGTCATCGACCGACGACTCCGCCGGTATACCACCGCGGCCGCCCGCAAATGGTCGAGCACGTTAGCACCGTGGGATCTGGATCACGGTTACGATAGAATCACTTAACGAAGGGTATGTCCTCATGCCGTCGCGATCAAACTTGATCCAACGCTCCACGTTGCCGATCCACACCGAAGTGTACCGCCAATCACAGTATAGCACGTGGCACGATTGATCTGAATTAGAAATTTGAAAACAGAATTTCTTGCTAACTTCAAACCCATGTATCTTTTGATCCACACGTCCAAATTTTACAAATTTGATGTCGTTGGAATCAGCAAGACAAGCTCTAACCAACCCTGCCCTTAGTTTAGCAAATAGTATCTGTTAACTTGTTTAACTTTGCAGATTCTTTTGTATGCTTGCTAACATTATAAAAATCATTTAAAAATGATTTTTAGGTTAAAACCTTTGCCAATTAGTTTGTTGTGACCTTGCTAACCATAGGAACCAACCCATAGTTTGTAAAGTGATTTTGGAAAAGAATAGAATGGATTAATTAGTTTAGTCCATTTCTAGCTAACTAAAACTATTTGTTTTGTTTATGAAAATGCTTTCATAAAGAAAACCTTGAGAAAATGTTTGGACCAAACCTACTGACCAAAAGCACCAAGTTTTGCAATAGCAACTCATTTGGTGAACCCTATAGACTAAAACCCTAGTAGACATATTTCTTCACCACATAAAATGACCAAATAGGTGCCTTGTTTTGAAATTGGTTTTTGAGGTGAAACCTTTTGCTAACAACTTTGCCACTTTGGTAAATGACCAATTTGGATCTTACAAAGTTTAGGAATCTAATAGAGACCCTCTTTGCAAATGACTTTGCCATTTTGGTAAATGACCAATTTGGAACTTACAAAGTTAGAAGCCTAGTGAAGACCATCCCTACATTAGAACCAACCTTTGCATGCCTATGCATGACTTTGCCACTTTACAAAAATGACCATTAGGTGTACCCAAATGTCTATGACCCACTAGGAACCACTTTTGCAAACAAAGCAAAGCTTGGCATGCTTGCATGCATTTCTTTGACTTTGTTATTTTATGTGTGTTGATTTGCTTGATTGGTAGATTGAGTTTGTGCCTTGCTTGATTGATTGTAGTGACTTGAAGAGTGTGAGTGTTGCAAGGACAAGGAGTGAACTTATACCCTCTACCAAAAAGGCAAGTGATGCTTCATATCTTATGACCCATTATTTTCACTATGCATTAGTGTTTTTGCTAAAGTAAAATCTTGCATGGTTTTTGTTTTGCTAAGTATAGACCTTGCTATAGGAAATCTAGTAGATGAATCCTTAGTAGGATTTTCCTAAGTTAAGAATCCTATTACTACCAAGCTTAGCCTAGCTAATAGAAAACTTGGGTGGGATATATATTCACACTATGAAAAATATTCTAAGTCTGAGGACTTGTGTTTTGTTTAATAAAACAACTAAGATTAATGAATCTCCTGGGTGGAATGGGATTGCATGGTGGTTTTTGGTTGAGTGGTTCACAAGGCCATGGGACTTGGCTTGTGTATCTCACTTGTGGATGGCCACCCAGGAAACAAAGAGATTTGAGATGTCAAATGTTGAGAAACTTCAAGTGCAACCACTTGGCATTATGGGCTCTGCCATGATCTTAGGATGCTGGAACTTAGTCTTTTGGACAGTGGGTGGTAGTGATTGATAGGTTGAACGTCCATTTGACTAAGGAAAGGCTATCAAGGATCATTCTTGGGAAACCAAGGCTTGTGGGGAAAGTGCACCACCTCTGCAGAGTGTAAAACCTAAGTACTTAGCCATGTCCCTGGTAAAGGACAATTTGAGCATCAAGACATGGAAACTTCAAGAATCTCATCATTCCAATTTCTGAATTAAAACTTGTGGGTGAACAAGGGTTGTGTGAAATTCTTCAATCTTTGATGGAGAGATGGCTTGGTACAAGGATCTCAAAATCTTAGATTGGGAAATTGTTTTTGCCAAGTAAATCTTCAGTCTTTGATTGATAGATGCCCTGAGTGGATCTTCAGTCTTTGATTGATAGATGCCTTGGAATTTGCTTTTGCCAAACAAAAACTTATTTTCAAATGATAGGGAAAAATCTATTTTGAGCAATGCAAAGCCTCAACTCCACTTAGCCAAATGCATATAGATGATAGAATCCACTATACTACCAAAGTATCACTTGCCAATACAATTCAAATGTATTGACCCTTGTATGTAACTTATTATGTTGCAGGTTTGATTGTTTTAGTGAAGATTGATTGATTAGGATTACAAAGTCTACAACCAACATGTCTGCCTGTGGCACTTTGAAGATGAAGGACCCAATGCTTATAGTTATTCCGCTGCAATGTAATGTAAATAGCCAATGAGCTATGTTTGATGTAATAAAATTATGTTATTCCTGGTTATAAAGTTGTATTATGACCTATGTTTCTCGATATTACATCTGAACTGTGGATGCTAGCTATTGATCCAGGGACTAGCATTGTAAACACAGGGGACTCAATCTTATTAAAGGTTGGGGACGCTACAGAATGGTATCAGAGCATTGTGTTGCCTGTAGGATTTGTAACCCTAGGATTGGACAAAAACCCTTAGACAATAGGAGTTGTCTCATTCCAAAACTTATTTACAAAACAAATCTTGTAAACTCTTTCCTCAATCATTTTTGGTTTCAACTCTACTTCTCTTCTACTTCAAAACTTAATGGAAAGCCTACCCCATGACCAAAGACTTCATCATGAGCAAAGGACTTCAACAACTCTAATGACTTCAACTTCTTCAACATCTTCAAGTGATTTCAACCTTATTCTTAACAAGGACTTCAACTTGGATACCACTAAGGACTACAAGTGAGACAAGAAATTTTGCTCAAGACTTGAAGACTAAGGAAAAACAACTTAGAAGGAGCCATCAACATCTTTGAAGTATTTGTGACCAAGAGACAAGAATTCTCCAAGGATACAAAGATCTCATTCAAGAAGAATCAACCAAGAAGGATGGAAAGATCACAAGTGAACCATATAGATGGACCACCATATTTAGTTAAGTCAAACCCACCAACTTATGTGGTGTAACAAAAATATTTTGTTGCCTAAGTGTGTGCTTGAAACTTGTTGTTTGAGTGAAATGTTTGGTTTGTGATTGCTTGCATTTTTGCTTGTGTGAAATGTGGTGAATAGAATTGACTTCTTAGAAAAACCTTTTGCCTATTCTAATCCCCTCCAACCCAAACAGATGACTTCTCCAAGAAACTCCGACATCAAGGATGGTGACAACAACAACCAAGAGGTCAACATGAGAGAACTCATAGCAACCCAACACCAATTGAGCCAACTAACAGCTCAGTTCATAGCCAACAATAGTGATAAAGACCCTACCTTGCAAAAGTTTTTGGAAGAACAATCCCAACTGATGCTTAAGGTGACTAATCAAATGATCAGCATGGAAGAAAACTATCCCAAAAGAGTGTATGACAACAAGGATGACAAGAACATTATGCTAGATGGAGCACCAGCTTGCAATATTTGTGGAGACAAGGATCATACTTCCAAGGAGCATGAAGATCAATGCCCCAATTGTGAAGAGGAACATCCAGTTGGCCAATGCCCCACCTCTCAAGTTACTTGTTACCTTTGTGAAGGAAACGACCATGTACCTATCCAATGCCCCGTCTATGCCATTGTTGAACAAAGGAAACAAGAAGGATCCAAGTATGCCAAGAATGATGATGACAAAGGAAAAGGACCACTTATACCTCCAAACAAGACAACCCAATTCAAAGGATCAAAGAAGCCCAAGAAACCAAAACAGGACATGAGCCTTGTGCAATGTCGTAAATGTAAGGAAATGGGACACTACCCCAGTGGATGCCCAGAGAACCCGAAGAATAAAGAGATCGGCCAAGTAGTGTGCAACAACTGCAAAGAGCCAGGCCACTATGTAGCAGTTTGTCCACAAGAGCAACGTAAAGAACTCCAAGATATCCACTGTTTCAATTGCAAGGAACCAGGACACTATGTAAGCAATTGTCCAGAAAAGATGAAGAACAAGATGAACAAGCCAAAGGAGAAACCCAACCTTAGCCCATGAGTCAAGCATGGAAATAAAAGACACAATGCAGAAGTTTTCCCAAGGAAGTTTCATCAAGATTCCAAGCAAGCCAAGATGTAGTTTAGTTAGAAAATTTTTAAGGGTGGTAGTACCCTAGTTGTTTTGAACCTACTTGTAACCCTAGCCTCCCCAAATCTCGGGACGAGATTTCTTTTAAGGGTGGTAGCCTGTCACATCCCAAGATTTTCCAAATCTTGTAATGTGAAAATAAAATAAACAAAATAAACTTTTGTTGAAAATCAGGGTGAAAAGAAACTTTTGTTTCTAAAAGGAGACTTAAAATCCCATCTTGAACAAACTTTGGTAGAAGTTTGAATTCAACAAATTCAAATCAAGGGAAACGCATTCCTCAATGAATGTATCTGGAAATTTGAACATTTGGAAAGAAACCCAAAACCCTAAACCCTAATGGAAGGAAATCATTTTCCAAAGTATCTCCAAATCTATGGATTTGATCCATACCAAGTTGATCAACAAATTTTCACAAAGGATCAAGAAAGACCTTAGAGATTAGTTTCACTTAAATTGGAACCAAAGACAAAATCTTGTGAATATAATAAGATAAGGAAATTGAATTTCCAAAGTCAATAAAGCCTTACCAAAAGCCATACCAAATGGTGAACAAATAATCCTAAAGGGATTTATTTGGATAAACATTTATCAAAGGAAAATAAATTGTTTTGGAAACACTGTTTTAGATCTTTTAATAAAAGACTTTGGTTTCAAATGAAAAGATAAGCCAAATTAATTTTGGCCAAACTTTTGAAATAAAATATTTTGTTTTTGATAAAATGAGTAAAGGTTTATTTAAATAAAATAAAGGATCTAAATATCCAATTTTATTTAAGTAAAAGCTTTTCCCATTTTAAATAAACACCAAGTATTTTATTACTACTTTGAAATCTTTTATTAAAAGGTTTTGCTTTGATTAAAATGAGTAAAGAATTATTTAAATAAAATAATAAGGATTTAAATATCCAATTTTATTTAAGTAAAAGGCTTTCCCATTTTAATTAAAACACCAAAACTTATTTATTTATTTAAATAAGTTTCCAAGTATTCTTTTATTTTTCAAATTAAACCTTCTGGTTTGGTTTTGAAAATGATTGGATTTCAAATGGAAATTTTATTAAATCAAACACTATTAATAAACTAAAGATCCATTTTATTTAATTATTAAATGGATCCTAAAATAAATAAAAATAATATTTCATTTTGAGATTTGGATTATGTTGCCAAACAGAACCAAATTCAAATGAAAAGTTTTGTTTGATTTGATTTGAGTGTTGTTTGAATTGTGTGAATATTTGTTTGAAATTGAAAACAGAAAAAGAATTAGAAAAAGAAAAAGAGAGCAGACAGAAAAAAAAATAAGAAAACAGAACCAGCCCAGCTTTGGCCCAGGAAGCCTACTTAGCCCACCTGTTCTTTTCCCCGAAGCAATCTTTTTCTCACCCAGCTTCTGACCCACACAGTCAATGACAGCCGGACCCACTTCCCCCTCTTCCTCTCTCGCTGACAACAGACCCCACCTTTCTCACCCACTCTCCGAACTGCTTTTCTTCATTGACCGAACCCACGCAGCCGATGACAAGTGGACCCGTTCCTTCTCCTTTTCCCACTGACCAGAGGACCCCACCGACAACTGTTCATCGTCGTTTCCACCGCGACCAATTCTTCCTCCTCTCGTCGGCCGTTTTCTGCTTTGATTCCGCCGAATCAATTCGCGTAAACGCTGCGTTAATCCCTCGCCGCGATGACGCCTACTTAAACGCCTTCCTCTCCTCTGTCTTTTCCCTCAGACATCGCCTCCCCTCTGCCCCTAGGCTGCCTCCATTTCTCTCTGTACCGCCGCAGCTCCGACCACCGTCTCCGAGCAATTCCGGCGAAACCAGACCTCCCCTTACCTCGCCGACCTAGCACCCTTACTCCACGCATCCAGACGCATCTGTCCGTACTCTCCGTTCATCCGCGGGTGCCCTAGAACCTCGACTCCGTCATCGACAGTGAGCGCCACCGTCTGTCTTCAGCTCCGGCGAGCCCCACAGGTAGATTCCGGTCGCCCCTCTTCTCCTCGTTCACGCACACAGCACCTCCGTGACCTCCTGCGTCTAACCCAACCCTCGGTTGTTCTTCTCGTGATCTGTAGCGACGAATCCGACAAGCACAGAGCGCCGCCGTCTGCTTCTTCTCCGGCGACTCTTCTGGTAAGCACAAGACGACCCCGACCCCTCTCGTTCACGCACACGACCTTGCCTTGGACCCGCGCATCTAACTGTGCCTTCTTTTCGCCGGAGAAATCCACGCCGCAACAACGACGACAACGAGCCAACCGCCGCGCAGAACTCCGGGCGAGCAATCGCAACCGAACTAGTGCGCCTGCCCGTCAATCGCCCGTTGAGCATCACCGCGACCCCGAGACTGGTGAGCATCTCCTCCTTCTCCCTCACCCCTGTAGCATCACACCGTCATCGACCGAGCGACTCCGCCGGTAGCCACCGCAGCGCCGCTCGCAAATGGTCGAGCACGTTAGCACCGTAGGATCTGGATCTGACGGTTACGATAGAATCACTTAACGCGAAGGGGTATGTCCTCTGTGCCGTGCGATCAAACTTGATCCACACCGAACCGGTACCGGCCAATCACAGCGCAACGCGTGGCACCAGTTGATCTGAATTAGAAATTTGAAAACAGAATTTCTTGCTAACTTCAAACCCATGTATCTTTTGATCCACACGTCCAAATTTTACAAATTTGATGTCGTTGGAATCAGCAAGACAAGCTCTAACAAACCCTGCCCTTAGTTTAGCAAATAGTATCTGTTAACTTGTTTAACTTTGCAGATTCTTTTGTATGCTTGCTAACATTATAAAAATCATTTAAAAATGATTTTTAGGTTAAAACCTTTGCCAATTAGTTTGTTGTGACCTTGCTAACCATAGGAACCAACCCATAGTTTGGAAAGTGATTTTGGAAAAGAATAGAATGGATTAATTAGTTTAGTCCATTTCTAGCTAACTAAAACTATTTGTTTTGTTTATGAAAATGCTTTCATAAAGAAAACCTTGAGAAAATGTTTGGACCAAACCTACTGACCAAAAGCACCAAGTTTTGCAATAGCAACTCATTTGGTGAACCCTATAGACTAAAACCCTAGTAGACATATTTCTTCACCACATAAAATGATCAAATAGGTGCCTTGTTTTGAAATTGGTTTTTGAGGTGAAACCTTTTGCTAACAACTTTGCCACTTTGGTAAATGACCAATTTGGATCTTACAAAGTTTAGGAATCTAATAGAGACCCTCTTTGCAAATGACTTTGCCATTTTGGTAAATGACCAATTTGGAACTTACAAAGTTAGAAGCCTAGTGAAGACCATCCCTACATTAGAACCAACCTTTGCATGCCTATGCATGACTTTGCCACTTTACAAAAATGACCATTAGGTGTACCCAAATGTCTATGACCCACTAGGAACCACTTTTGCAAACAAAGCAAAGCTTGGCATGCTTGCATGCATTTCTTTGACTTTGTTATTTTAGGTGTTGATTTGCTTGATTGGTAGATTGAGTTTGTGCCTTGCTTGATTGATTGTAGTGACTTGAAGAGTGTGAGTGTTGCAAGGACAAGGAGTGAACTTATACCCTCTACCAAAAAGGAAAGTGATGCTTCATATCTTATGACCCATTATTTTCACTATGCATTAGTGTTTTTGCTAAAGTAAAATCTTGCATGGTTTTTATTTTGCTAAGTATAGACCTTGCTATAGGAAATCTAGTAGATGAATCCTTAGTAGGATTTTCCTAAGTTAAGAATCCTATTACTACCAAGCTTAGCCTAGCTAATAGAAAACTTGGGTGGGATATATATTCACACTATGAAAAATATTCTAAGTCTGAGGACTTGTGTTTTGTTTAATAAAACAACTAAGATTAATGAATCTCCTGGGTGGAATGGGATTGCATGGTGGTTTTTGGTTGAGTGGTTCACAAGGCCATGGGACTTGGCTTGTGTATCTCACTTGTGGATGGCCACCCAGAAACAAAGAGATTTGAGATGTCAAATGTTGAGAAACTTCAAGTGCAACCACTTGGCATTATGGGCTCTGCCATGATCTTAGGATCTTTGGAACTTAGTCTTTTGGACAGTGGGTGGTAGTGATTGATAGGTTGGAGCAGCGTCCATTTGACTAAGGAAAGGCTCTTGAAGGATCATTCTTGGGAAACCAAGGCTTGTGGGGAAAGTGCACCACCTCTGCAGTGTAAAACCTAAGTACTTAGCCATGTCCTGGTAAAGGACAATTTGAGCATCAAGACATGGAAACTTCAAGAATCTCATCATTCCAATTTCTAAATTAAAACTTGTGGGTGAACAAGGGTTGTGTGAAATTCTTCAATCTTTGATGGAGAGATGGCTTGGTACAAGGATCTCAAAATCTTAGATTGGGAAATTGTTTTTGCCAAGTAAATCTTCAGTCTTTGATTGATAGATGCCCTGAGTGGATCTTCAGTCTTTGATTGATAGATGCCTTGGAATTTGCTTTTGCCAAACAAAAACTTATTTTCAAATGATAGGGAAAAATCTATTTTGAGCAATGCAAAGCCTCAACTCCACTTAGCCAAATGCATATAGATGATAGAATCCACTATACTACCAAAGTATCACTTGCCAATACAATTCAAATGTATTGACCCTTGTGGCTGTAACTTATTATGTTGCAGGTTTGATTGTTTTAGTGAAGATTGATTGATTAGGATTACAAAGTCTACAACCAACATATGCACTGTGGCACTTTGAAGATGAAGGACCCAATGCTTATAGTTATTCCGCTGCAATGTAATGTAAATAGCCAATGAGCTATGTTTGATGTAATAAAATTATGTTATTCCTGGTTATAAAGTTGTATTATAACCTATGTTTCTCGATATTACATCTGAACTGTGGATGCTAGCTATTGATCCAGGGACTAGCATTGTAAACACAGGGGACTCAATCTTATTAAAGGTTGGGGACGCTACAACACACATGCAATGACACTGGTGGATCCATGGGTGGATTGTGAAAAGAGCACACATGCAATAACACTAGTGATCCATATGTTGTATGTGAAAAGAACACACATGCAATGACTCTGGTTGTTGTTAGTGAAAAGAACACACATGCAATGACACTGGTGGATCCATGTGTGGTCTCTGAAGAGAGCACACATTTCAATGACTCTTGTTGTTGTTAGTAAAAAGAAAACACATGCAATGACACTGGTGGATCCATGTGTGGTCTCTAAAGAGAGCACACGTGCAATGACACTGGTTGTTGTTACTAAAAAGAACACACATGCAATGACACTGGTGGATCCATGGGTGGATTGCGAAAAGAGCACACATGCAATGACACTTGTGGATCCATATGTGGTATGTGAAAAGAACACACATGAAATGACACTGGTGGATCCATAGGTGGATTATGAAATGAACACACATGGAATGACACTGGTGGATCCATAGGTGGTATATGAGAAGAACACACATGCAAAATGACTCTGGTTGTTGTTACTAAAAAGAACACACATACAATAACACTAGTGGATCCATGGGTGGATTGTGAAAAGAACACACGTGCAATGACACTGGTGGATAACACACATGCAAAATGACTTTGGTTGTTGTTACTAAAAAGAACACACATGCAATGACACTGGTGGATCCATAGGTGGATTATGAAATGAACACACATGCAATGACACTGGTGGATCCATAGGTGGTATGTGAGAAGAACACACATTTCAATGACTCTGGTTGTTGTTACTAAAAAGAACACACATGCAATGACACTGGTGGATCCATAGGTGGTATGTGAAGAGATCACACATGCAAAATGACTCTGGTGGATCCATAGTTGGTATGTGAAAAGAACACACATGCAAAATGACTCTGGTTGTTGTTATTAAAAAGAACACACATGCAATGACACTGGTGGATCCATGGGTGGATTGTGAAAAGAGCACACATGCAATAACACTAGTGATCCATATGTTGTATGTGAAAAGAACACACATGCAATGACTCTGGTTGTTGTTAGTGAAAAGAACACACATGCAATGACACTGGTGGATCCATGTGTGGTCTCTGAAGAGAGCACACATTTCAATGACTCTTGTTGTTGTTAGTAAAAAGAAAACACATGCAATGACACTGCACACATGCAATGACACTGGTTGTTGTTACTAAAAAGAACACACATGTAATGACACTAGTGGACCCATGTGTGGATTGTGAAGAGAACACACATGCAAAATGACTCTGGTTGTTGTTACTAAAAGTTACACACATGCAATGACACTGGTGGATCCATAGGTGGTATGTGAAAAGAACACACATGCAAAATGACTCTGGTTGTTGTTACTAAAAAGAACACACATGCAATGACACTGGTGGATCCATGTGTGGATTGTGAAAAGAACACACATGCAAAATGACCGGTTGTTGTTACTAAAAAGAACACACATGCAATGACAGGGGTGGATCCATGTGTGGTCTCTGTAGAGAACACACATTTCAATGACACTGATGGATCCATATGTGGTATGTGAAAAGAACACACATGCAAAATGACTCTCGTTGTTGTTACTAAAAAGAACACACATGTAATGACACTAGTGGATCCATGGGTGGATTGTGAAAAGAGCACACATGCAATGACACTGGTGGATCCATATGTGGTATGTGAAAAGAACACGCATGCAATGACTCCGGTTGTTGTTACTGAAAAGAACACACATGCAATGAAACTGGTGGATCCATGTGTGATCTCTAAAGAGAACACACATTTCAATGACACTGGTGGATCCATAGGTGGTATGTGAAAAGAACACAAATGCAAAATGACTCTGGTTGTTGTTACTAAAAAGAACACACATGCAATGAATCTGGTGGATCCATGTGAAAAGAACACACATGCAATGACACTGGTGGATCCATAGGTGGTATGTGAAAAGAACACACATTTCAATTGCACTGGTTGTTGTTACTAAAAAGAACACACATGCAATGACACTGGTGGATCCATGGGTGGATTGTGAAAAGAACACACATGCAATGACACTGGTGGATCCATAGGTGGTATGTGAAAAGAACACACATGCAAAATGACTCTGGTTGTTGTTACTAAAAAGAACACACATGCAATGACACTGGTGGATCCATGGGTGGATTGTGAAAAGAGCACACATGCAATGACAGTGGTGATCCGTATGTGGTATGTGAAAAGAACACACATGCAATGACTCTGGTTGTTGTTAGTGAAAAGAACACACATGCAATGACACTGGTGGATCCATGTGTGGTATCTGAAGAGAGCACACATTTCAATGACTCTTGTTGTTGTTAGTAAAAAGAAAACACATGCAATGACACTGGTGGATCCATGTGTGGTCTCTAAAGACAGCACACATGCAATGACACTGGTTGTTGTTACTAAAAAGAACACACATGCAATGACACTAGTGGATCCATGTGTGGATTGTGAAAAGAACACACATGCAAAATAACTGGTTGTTGTTACTAAAAAGAACACACACGCAATGACACTGGTGGATCCATATGTGGTATGTGAAAAGAACACACATGCAAAATGACTCTGGTTGTTGTTACTAAAAAGAACACACATGCAATGACATTGGTGGATCCATGGGTGGATTGCGAAAAGAGCACACATGCAATGACACTTGTGGATCCATATGTGGTATGTGAAAAGAACACACATGGAATGACACTTGTGGATCCATAGGTGGATTACGAAATGAACACACATGGAATGACACTGGTGGATCCATAGGTGGTATATGAGAAGAACACACATGCAAAATGACTCTGGTTGTTGTTACTAAAAAGAACACACATACAATGACACTAGTGGATCCATGGGTGGATTGTGAAAAGAACACACGTGCAATGACACTGGTGGATAACACACATGCAAAATGACTCTGGTTGTTGTTACTAAAAAGAACACACATGCAATGACACTGGTGGATCCATAGGTGGATTATGAAATGAACACACATGCAATGACACTGGTGGATCCATAGGTGGTATGTGAGAAGAACACACATTTCAATGACTCTGGTTGTTGTTACTAAAAAGAACACACATGCAATGACACTGGTGGATCCATAGGTGGTATGTGAAGAGATCACACATGCAAAATGACTCTGGTGGATCCATAGTTTGTATGTGAAAAGAACACACATGCAAAATGACTCTGGTTGTTGTTATTAAAAAGAACACACATGCAATGACACTGGTGGATCCATGGGTGGATTGTGAAAAGAGCACACATGCAATAACACTAGTGATCCATATGTTGTATGTGAAAAGAACACACATGCAATGACTCTGGTTGTTGTTAGTGAAAAGAACACACATGCAATGACACTGGTGGATCCATGTGTGGTCTCTGAAGAGAGCACACATTTCAATGACTCTTGTTGTTGTTAGTAAAAAGAAAACACATGCAATGACACTGGTGGATCCATGTGTGGTCTCTGAAGAGAGCACACATGCAATGACACTGGTTGTTGTTACTAAAAAGAACACACATGCAATGACACTGGTGGATCCATGTGTGGATTGTGAAAAGAACACACATGCAAAATAACTGGTTGTTGTTACTAAAAAGAACACACATGCAATGACACTGGTGGATCCATGTGTGGTCTCTGTAGAGAACACACATTTCAATGACACTGGTGGATCCATATGTGGTATGTGAAAAGAACACACATGCAAAATGACTCTGGTTGTTGTTACTAAAAAGAACACACATGCAATGACACTGGTGGATCCATGGGTGGATTGTGAAAAGAGCACACATGCAATGACACTGGTGGATCCATATGTGGTATGTGAAAAGAACACACATGCAATGACACTGGTGGATCCATAGGTGGATTATGAAATGAACACACATGGAATGACACTGGTGGATCAATAGGTGGTATATGAGAAGAACACACATGCAAAATGACTCTGGTTGTTGTTACTAAAAAGAACACACATACAATGACACTAGTGGATCCATGGGTGGATTGTGAAAAGAACACACGTGCAATGACACTGGTGGATAACACACATGCAAAATGACTCTGGTTGTTGTTACTAAAAAGAACACACATGCAATGACACTGGTGGATCCATAGGTGGATTATGAAATGAACACACATGCAATGACACTGGTGGATCCATAGGTGGTATGTGAGAAGAACACACATTTCAATGACTCTGGTTGTTGTTACTAAAAAGAACACACATGCAATGACACTGGTGGATCCATAGGTGGTATGTGAAGAGATCACACATGCAAAATGACTCTGGTGGATCCATAGTTTGTATGTGAAAAGAACACACATGCAAAATGACTCTGGTTGTTGTTATTAAAAAGAACACACATGCAATGACACTGGTGGATCCATGGGTGGATTGTGAAAAGAGCACACATGCAATAACACTAGTGATCCATATGTTGTATGTGAAAAGAACACACATGCAATGACTCTGGTTGTTGTTAGTGAAAAGAACACACATGCAATGACACTGGTGGATCCATGTGTGGTCTCTGAAGAGAGCACACATTTCAATGACTCTTGTTGTTGTTAGTAAAAAGAAAACACATGCAATGACACTGGTGGATCCATGTGTGGTCTCTGAAGAGAGCACACATGCAATGACACTGGTTGTTGTTACTAAAAAGAACACACATGTAATGACACTAGTGGACCCATGTGTGGATTGTGAAGAGAACACACATGCAAAATGACTCTGGTTGTTGTTACTAAAAGTTACACACATGCAATGACACTGGTGGATCCATAGGTGGTATGTGAAAAGAACACACATGCAAAATGACTCTGGTTGTTGTTACTAAAAAGAACACACATGCAATGACACTGGTGGATCCATGTGTGGATTGTGAAAAGAACACACGTGCAAAATGACTGGTTGTTGTTACTAAAAATAAACACACATGCAATGACACCGGTGGATCCATGTGTGGTCTCTGTAGAGAACACACATTTCAATGACACTGGTGGATCCATATGTGGTATGTGAAAAGAACACACATGCAAAATGACTCTGGTTGTTGTTACTAAAAAGAACACACATGTAATGACACTAGTGGATCCATGGGTGGATTGTGAAAAGAGCACACATGCAATGACACTGGTGGATCCATATGTGGTATGTGAAAAGAACACGCATGCAATGACTCCGGTTGTTGTTACTGAAAAGAACACACATGCAATGAAACTGTTGGATCCATGTGTGATCTCTAAAGAGAACACACATTTCAATGACACTGGTGGATCCATAGGTGGTATGTGGAAAGAACACAAATGCAAAATGACTCTGGTTGTTGTTACTAAAAAGAACACACATGCAATGAATCTGGTGGATCCATGTGAAAAGAACACACATGCAATGACACTGGTGGATCCATAGGTGGTATGTGAAAAGAACACACATGCAAAATGACTCTGGTTGTTGTTACTAAAAAGAACACACATGCAATGACACTGGTGGATCCATGGGTGGATTGTGAAAAGAGCACACATGCAATGACCCTGGTGATCCGTATGTGGTATGTGAAAAGAACACACATGCAATGACTCTGGTTGTTGTTAGTGAAAAGAACACACATGCAATGACACTGGTGGATCCATGTGTGGTATCTGAAGAGAGCACACATTTCAATGACTCTTGTTGTTGTTAGTAAAAAGAAAACACATGCAATGACACTGGTGGATCCATGTGTGGTCTCTGAAGACAGCACACATGCAATGACACTGGTTGTTGTTACTAAAAAGAACACACATGCAATGACACTGGTGGATCCATGTGTGGATTGTGAAAAGAACACACATGCAAAATAACTGGTTGTTGTTACTAAGAAGAACACACACGCAATGACACTGGTGGATCCATGTGTGGTCTCTGTAGAGAACACACATTTCAATGACACTGGTGGATCCATATGTGGTATGTGAAAAGAACACACATGCAAAATGACTCTGGTTGTTGTTACTAAAAAGAACACACATGCAATGACACTGGTGGATCCATGGGTGGATTGCGAAAAGAGCACACATGCAATGACACTTGTGGATCCATATGTGGTATGTGAAAAGAACACACATGAAATGACACTGGTGGATCCATAGGTGGATTATGAAATGAACACACATGGAATGACACTGGTGGATCAATAGGTGGTATATGAGAAGAACACACATGCAAAATGACTCTGGTTGTTGTTACTAAAAAGAACACACATACAATGACACTAGTGGATCCATGGGTGGATTGTGAAAAGAACACACGTGCAATGACACTGGTGGATAACACACATGCAAAATGACTCTGGTTGTTGTTACTAAAAAGAACACACATGCAATGACAGTGGAGGATCCATAGGTGGATTATGAAATGAACACACATGCAATGACACTGGTGGATCCATAGGTGGTATGTGAGAAGAACACACATTTCAATGACTCTGGTTGTTGTTACTAAAAAGAACACACATGCAATGACACTGGTGGATCCATAGGTGGTATGTGAAGAGATCACACATGCAAAATGACTCTGGTGGATCCATAGTATGTATGTGAAAAGAACACACATGCAAAATGACTCTGGTTGTTGTTATTAAAAAGAACACACATGCAATGACACTGGTGGATCCATGGGTGGATTGTGAAAAGAGCACACATGCAATAACACTAGTGATCCATATGTTGTATGTGAAAAGAACACACATGCAATGACTCTGGTTGTTGTTAGTGAAAAGAACACACATGCAATGACACTGGTGGATCCATGTGTGGTCTCTGAAGAGAGCACACATTTCAATGACTCTTGTTGTTGTTAGTAAAAAGAAAACACATGCAATGACACTGGTGGATCCATGTGTGGTCTCTGAAGAGAGCACACATGCAATGACACTGGTTGTTGTTACTAAAAAGAACACACATGCAATGACACTGGTGGATCCATGTGTGGATTGTGAAAAGAACACACATGCAAAATAACTGGTTGTTGTTACTAAAAAGAACACACACGCAATGACACTGGTGGATCCATGTGTGGTCTCTATAGAGAACACACATTTCAATGACACTGGTGGATCCATATGTGGTATGTGAAAAGAACACACATGCAAAATGACTCTGGTTGTTGTTACTAAAAAGAACACACATGCAATGACACTGGTGGATCCATGGGTGGATTGCGAAAAGAGCACACATGCAATGACACTTGTGGATCCATATGTGGTATGTGAAAAGAACACACATGCAATGACACTGGTGGATCCATAGGTGGTATATGAGAAGAACACACATGCAAAATGACTCTGGTTGTTGTTACTAAAAAGAACACACATACAATGACACTAGTGGATCCATGGGTGGATTGTGAAAAGAACACACGTGCAATGACACTGGTGGATAACACACATGCAAAATGACTTTGGTTGTTGTTACTAAAAAGAACACACATGCAATGACACTGGTGGATCCATAGGTGGATTATGAAATGAACACACATGCAATGACACTGGTGGATCCATAGGTGGTATGTGAGAAGAACACACATTTCAATGACTCTGGTTGTTGTTACTAAAAAGAACACACATGCAATGACACTGGTGGATCCATAGGTGGTATGTGAGAAGAACACACATTTCAATGACTCTGGTTGTTGTTACTAAAAAGAACACACATGCAATGACACTGGTGGATCCATAGGTGGTATGTGAAGAGATCACACATGCAAAATGACTCTGGTGGATCCATAGTTGGTATGTGAAAAGAACACACATGCAAAATGACTCTGGTTGTTGTTATTAAAAAGAACACACATGCAATGACACAGGTGGATCCATGGGTGGATTGTGAAAAGAGCACACATGCAATAACACTAGTGATCCATATGTTGTATGTGAAAAGAACACACATGCAATGACTCTGGTTGTTGTTAGTGAAAAGAATACACATGCAATGACACTGGTGGATCCATGTGTGGTCTCTGAAGAGAGCACACATTTCAATGACTCTTGTTGTTGTTAGTAAAAAGAAAACACATGCAATGACACTGGTGGATCCATGTGTGGTCTCTGAAGAGAGCACACATGCAATGACACTGGTTGTTGTTACTAAAAAGAACACACATGCAATGACACTGGTGGATCCATGTGTGGATTGTGAAGAGAACACACATGCAAAATGACTCTGGTTGTTGTTACTAAAAGGAACACACATGCAATGACACTGGTGGATCCATAGGTGGTATGTGAAAAGAACACACATGCAAAATGACTCTGGTTGTTGTTACTAAAAAGAACACACATGCAATGACACTGGTGGATCCATGTGTGGATTGTGAAAAGAACACACATGCAAAATGACTGGTTGTTGTTACTAAAAAGAACACACATGCAATGACACGGGTGGATCCATGTGTGGTCTCTGTAGAGAACACACATTTCAATGACACTGGTGGATCCATATGTGGTATGTGAAAAGAACACACATGCAAATTGACTCTCGTTGTTGTTACTAAAAAGAACACACATGTAATGACACTAGTGGATCCATGGGTGGATTGTGAAAAGAGCACACATGCAATGACACTGGTGGATCCATATGTGGTATGTGAAAAGAACACGCATGCAATGACTCCGGTTGTTGTTACTGAAAAGAACACACATGCAATGAAACTGGTGGATCCATGTGTGATCTCTAAAGAGAACACACATTTCAATGACACTGGTGGATCCATAGGTGGTATGTGAAAAGAACACAAATGCAAAATGACTCTGGTTGTTGTTACTAAAAAGAACACACATGCAATGAATCTGGTGGATCCATGTGAAAAGAACACACATGCAATGACACTGGTGGATCCATAGGTGGTATGTGAAAAGAACACACATTTCAATTGCACTGGTTGTTGTTACTAAAAAGAACACACATGCAATGACACTGGTGGATCCATGGGTGGATTGTGAAAAGAACACACATGCAATGACACTGGTGGATCCATAGGTGGTATGTGAAAAGAACACACATGCAAAATGACTCTGGTTGTTGTTACTAAAAAGAACACACATGCAATGACACTGGTGGATCCATGGGTGGATTGTGAAAAGAGCACACATGCAATGACAGTGGTGATCCGTATGTGGTATGTGAAAAGAACACACATGCAATGACTCTGGTTGTTGTTAGTGAAAAGAACACACATGCAATGACACTGGTGGATCCATGTGTGGTATCTGAAGAGAGCACACAGTTCAATGACTCTTGTTGTTGTTAGTAAAAAGAAAACACATGCAATGACACTGGTGGATCCATGTGTGGTCTCTAAAGACAGCACACATGCAATGACACTGGTTGTTGTTACTAAAAAGAACACACATGCAATGACACTGGTGGATCCATGTGTGGATTGTGAAAAGAACACACATGCAAAATAACTGGTTGTTATTACTAAAAAGAACACACATAATGACATGGTGGATCCATGTGTGGTCTTTAGAGAACACACATTTCAATGACACTGGTGGATCCATATATGGTATGTGAAAAGAACACACATGCAAAATGACTTGTTGTTGTTAGTTAAAAGAACACACATGCAATGACACTGGTGGATCCATGGGTGGATTGCGAAAAGAGCACACATGCAATGACACTTGTGGATCCATATGTGGTATGTGAAAAGAACACACATGCAATGACACTAGTGGATCCATAGGTGGATTATGAAATGAACACACATGGAATGACACTGGTGGATCCATAGGTGGTATATGAGAAGAACACACATGCAAAATGACTCTGGTTGTTGTTACTAAAAAGAACACACATACAATGACACTAGTGGATCCATGGGTGGATTGTGAAAAGAACACACGTGCAATGACACTGGTGGATAACACACATGCAAAATGACTTTGGTTGTTGTTACTAAAAACAACACACATGCAATGACACTGGTGGATCCATAGGTGGATTATGAAATGAACACACATGCAATGACACTGGTGGATCCATAGGTGGTATGTGAGAAGAACACACATTTCAATGACTCTGGTTGTTGTTACTAAAAAGAACACACATGCAATGACACTGGTGGATCCATAGGTGGTATGTGAAGAGATCACACATGCAAAATGACTCTGGTGGATCCATAGTTGGTATGTGAAAAGAACACACATTCAAAATGACTCTGGTTGTTACTAAAAAGAACACACATGTAATGACACTAGTGGATCCATGGGTGGATTGTGAAAAGAGCACACATGCAATGACACTGGTGGATCCATATGTGGTATGTGAAAACAACACGCATGCAATGACTCTGGTTGTTCTTACTGAAAAGAACACACATGCAATGACACTGGTGGATCCATGTGTGATCTCTAAAGAGAACACACATTTCAATGACACTGGTGGATCCATAGGTGGTATGTGAAAAGAACACAAATGCAAAATGACTCTGGTTGTTGTTACTAAAAAGAACACACATGCAATGACTCTGGTGGAGCCATGTGAAAAGAACACACATGCAATGACACTGGTGGATCCATAGGTGGTATGTGAAAAGAACACACATTTCAATTACACTGGTTGTTACTAAAAAGGAAACACATGCAATGACACTGGTGGATCCATGGGTGGATTGTGAAAAGAACACACATGCAATGACACTGGTGGATCCATAGGTGGTATGTGAAAAGAACACACATGCAAAATGACTCTGGTTGTTGTTATTAAAAAGAACACACATGCAATGACACTGGTGGATCCATGTGTGGTCTCTGTAGAGAACACACATTTCAATGACACAGGTGGATAAATATGTGGTATGTGAAAAGAATGCACATGCAATGACTCTGGTTATTGTTAGTGAAAAGAACACACATGCAATGACACTGTGGATCCATAGGTGGTATGTGAAAAGAATACACATTTCAATGACTCTGGTTGTTGTTACTAAAAAGAACACACATGCAATGACACTGGTGGATCCATGTGTGGATTGTGATGAGAACATAAATGCAATGACTCCAGTTGTTGTTAGTGAAAAGAACATACATGCAATGACACCGGTTGATCCATGTGTGGTCTCTGTAGAGAATACACATTTCAATGACACTAGTTGATCCATAGGTGGTATGTGAAAAGCACACACATGCAAAATGACTCTGGTTGTTGTTAGTGAAAAGAACACACATGCAATGACACTGGTGGATCCATAGGTGGATTATGAAATGAACACACATGCAATGACACTGGTGGATCCATAGGTGGTATGTGAGAAGAACACACATGCAAAATGACTCTGGTTGTTGTTACTAAAAAGAACACACATGCAATGACACTGGTGGATCCATGGGTGGATTGTGAAAAGAACACACATGCAATGACACTGGTGGATCCATAGGTGGTATGTGAAAAGAACACACATGCAAAATGACTCTGGTTGTTGTTACTAAAAATAACACACATGCAATGACACTGGTGGATCCATAGGTGGATTATGAAATGAACACACATGCAATGACATTGGTGGATCCATAGGTGGTATGTGAGAAGAACACACATTTCAATGACTCTGGTTGTTGTTACTAAAAAGAACACACATGCAATGACACTGGTGGATCCATAGGTGGTATGTGAAGAGATCACACATGCAAAATGACTCTGGTGGATCCATAGGTGGTATGTGAAAAGAACACACATGCAAAATGACTCTGGTTGTTGTTACTAAAAAGAACACACATGCAATGACACTGGTGGATCCATGGGTAGATTGTGAAAAGAGCACACATGCAATAACACTGGTGATCCATATGTGGTATGTGAAAAGAACACACATGCAATGACTCTGGTTGTTGTTAGTGAAAAGAACACACATGCAATGACACTGGTGGATCCATGTGTGGTCAATAAAGAGAGCACACATTTCAATGACTCTTGTTGTTAGTCAAAAGAAAACAGATGCAATAACACTGGTGGATCCATGTGTGGTCTCTGAAGAGAGCACACATGCAATGGCACTGGTTGTTGTTACTAAAAAGAACACACATGCAATGACACTGGTGGATCCATGTGTGGATTGTGAAGAGAACACACATGCAAAATGACTCTGGTTGTTGTTACTAAAAAGAACACACATGCAATGACACTGGTGGATCCATAGGTGGTATGTGAAAAGAACACACATGCAAAATGACTCTGGTTGTTGTTACTAAAAAGAACACACATGCAATGACACCGGTGGATCCATGTGTGGTCTCTGTAGAGAACACACATTTCAATGACACTGGTGGATCCATATGTGGTATGTGAAAAGAACACACATGCAAAATGACCCTAGTTGTTGTTACTAAAACGAACACACATGCAATGACACTGGTGGATCCATGGGTGGATTGTGAAAAGAGCACACATGCAATGACACTTGTGGATCCATATTGGCATGTGAAAAGAACACTTATGAAATGACACTGGTGGATCCATAGGTGGATTATGAAATGAACACACATGCAATGACACTGGTGGATCCATAGGTGGTATGTGAGAAGAACACACATGCAAAATGACTCTGGTTGTTGTTACTAAAAAGAACACACATGCAATGACACTGGTGGATCCATGGGTGGATTGTGAAAAGAACACACATGCAATGACACTGGTGGATCCATAGGTGGTCTGTGAAAACAACACACATGCAAAATGACTCTTGTTGTTGTTACTAAAAAGAACACACATGCAGTGACACTGGTGGATCCATAGTTGGATTATGAAATGAACACACATGCAAAATGACTGGTTGTTGTTACTAAAAAGAACACACATGCAATGACACCGGTGGATCCATGTGTGGTCTCTGTAGAGAACACACATTTCAATGACACTGGTGGATCCATATGTGGTATGTGAAAAGAACACACATGCAAAATGACTCTAGTTGTTGTTACTAAAAAGAACACACATGTAATGACACTAGTGGATCCATGGGTGGATTGTGAAAAGAGCACACATGCAATGACACTGGTGGATCCATATGTGGTATGTGAAAAGAACACGCATGCAATGACTCCGGTTGTTGTTACTGAAAAGAACACACATGCAATGACACTGGTGGATCCATGTGTGATCTCTAAAGAGAACACACATTTCAATGACACTGGTGGATCCATAGGTGGTATGTGAAAAGAACACAAATGCAAAATGACTCTGGTTGTTGTTACTAAAAAGAACACACATGCAATGACTCTGGTGGAGCCATGTGAAAAGAACACACATGCAATGACACTGTGGATCCATAGGTGGTATGTGAAAAGAACACACATTTCAATTACACTGGTTGTTGTTACTAAAAAGAACACACATGCAATGACACTGGTGGATCCATGGGTGGATTGTGAAAATAACACACATGCAATGACACTGGTGGATCCATAGGTGGTATGTGAAAAGAACACACATGCAAAATGACCGTCTAAAAAGAACACGCATGCAATGACACTGGTGGATCCATGTGTGGTCTCTGTAGAGAACACACATTTCAATGACACTGGTGGATAAATATGTGGTATGTATAAAGAACGCACATGCAATGACTCTCGTTGTTGTTAGTGAAAAGAACACACATGCAATGACACTGGTGGATCCATAGGTGGTATGTGAAAAGAACCCACATTTCAATGACTCTGGTTGTTGTTACTAAAAAGAACACACATGAAATGACACTGGTGCATCCATGTGTGGATTGTGAAGAGAACACAAATGCAATGACTCCAGTTGTTGTTAGTGAAAAGAACATACATGCAATGACACCGGTGGATCCATGTGTGGTCTCTGTAGAGAACACACATTTCAATGACACTGGTGGATCCATATGTGGTATGTGAAAAGAACACACATGCAAAATGACCCTAGTTGTTGTTAGTGAAAAGAACACACATGCAATGACACTGGTGGATCCATAGGTGGATTATGAAATGAACACACATGCAATGACACTGGAGGATCCATAGGTGGTATGTGAGAAGAACACACATGCAAAATGACTCTGGTTGTTGTTACTAAAAAGAACACACTTGCAATGACACTGGTGGATCCATGGGTGGATTGTGAAAAGAACACACATGCAATGAAACTGGTGGATCCATGTGTGGTCTCTGAGGAGAGCACACATTTCAATGACTCTTGTTGTTGTTAGTAAAAAGAAAACACATGCAATGACACTGGTGGATCCATAGGTGGATTATGAAATGAACACACATGCAATGACATTGGTGGATCCATAGGTGGTATGTGAGAAGAACACACATTTCAATGACTCTGGTTGTTGTTACTAAAAAGAACACACATGCAATGACACTGGTGGATCCATAGGTGGTATGTGAAGAGATCACACATGCAAAATGACTCTGGTGGATCCATAGGTGGTATGTGAAAAGAAGACACATGCAAAATGACTCTTGTTGTTGTTACTAAAAAGAACACACATGCAATGACACTGGTGGATCCATGGGTAGATTGTGAAAAGAGCACACATGCAATAACACTGGTGATCCATATGTGGTATGTGAAAAGAACACACATGCAATGACTCTGGTTGTTGTTAGTGAAAAGAACACACATGCAATGACACTGGTGGATCCATGTGTGGTATGTAAAGAGAACACACATGCAAAATGACTCTGGTTGTTGTTACTAAAAAGAACACACATGCAATGACACTGGTGGATCCATGTGTGGATTGTGAAAAGAACACACATGCAAAATGACTGGTTGTTGTTACTAAAAAGAACACACATGCAATGACACCGGTGGATCCATGTGTGGTCTCTGTAGAGAACACACATTTCAATGACACTGGTGGATCCACATGTGGTATGTGAAAAGAACACACATGCAAAATGACCCTAGTTGTTGTTACTAAAAAGAACATACATGCAATGACACTGGTGGATCCATGGGTGGATTGTGAAAAGAGCACACATGCAATGACACTTGTGGATCCATATTGGTATGTGAAAAGAACACTTATGCAATGACACTGGTGGATCCATAGGTGGATTATGAAATGAACACACATGCAATGACACTGGTGGATCCTTAGGTGGTATCTGAGAAGAACACATGCAAAATGACTCTGGTTGTTCTTACTAAAAAGAACACACATGCAATAACACTGGTGGATCCATGGGTGGATTGTGAAAAGAACAGACATGCAATGACACTGGTGGATCCATAGGTGGTCTGTGAAAAGAACACACATGCAAAATGACTCTGGTTGTTGTTACTAAAAAGAACACACATGCAATGACACTGGTGGATCCATAGGTGGATTATGAAATGAACACACATGCAATAACACTGCTGGATCCATAGGTGGTATGTAGCGTCCCCAACCTTTAATAAGATTGAGTCCCCTGTGTTTACAATGCTAGTCCCTGGATCATTAGCTAGCATCCACAGTTCAGATGTAATATCAAGAAACAAAGGTCATAATACAACTTTATAACCAGGAATAAAATAGTTTTATTACATCAAACATAGCTCACTGGCTATTTACATTACATTGCAGCGGAATAACTATAGTCATGGGTCCTTCATCTTCAAAGTGCCACAGGCAGACATGTTGGTTGTAGACTTGTAATCCTAATCAATCAATCCTCACTAAAATCAATCAAACCTGCAACATCATAAGTTATAGCCACAAGGGTCAATACATTGGAATTGTATTGGCAAGTGATACCTTAGTATATTTTAAGTGGACTATAATTCTATATGCATTTGGCTGGTGGAGCTTAGGCTTGCTTTGCTCAAAATAGATTTTTCCTATCATTTTGAAAACACTAAGTTTTGTTTGGCAAAAACTTTCCAAGACATCTACCAACCAAAGACTGGAGATCCACTCAGGGCATCTACCAATCAATGACTGAAGATTTGCTTGTCAAAAACAAATTTCCTCAATCTAAGATTTTGAGATCCTTGTACCAAGCCATCTCTCCATCAAAGATTGAAGAATTTCACACAACCCTTGTTCACCCACAAATTTTAATTTAGAAAATTGGAGTGATGAGATTCTTGAAGTTTCCATGTCTTGATGCTCAAATTGTCCTTTACCAGGGACATGGCTAAGTACTTAGGTTTTACACTCTGCAGAGGTGGTGCACTTTACCCACAAGACTTGGTTTCCCAAGACAAAATCTTTCAGAAGCCTTCCCTTAGACCAACATGGACGCGTTCCAACCTATCAATCACTACCACCCACTGTCCATGTGGCTAAGTTCTTGCAACCTATATGATCATGGCAGAGCCCATATTGCCAAGTGGTTGCACTTGAAGCTTCTCAACATTTGACATCTCAAATCTCTTTGTTTCCTGGGTGGCCATCCACAAGTGAGATACACAAGGTTCACCAGTACCCCTGGCCTTGTGTAACCACTCAACATATCCCATTCTTTCCATTCCACCCAGGTGATTCATTAACTTAGTTGTTTTGTTAAATAAAAACAAGTCCTTAGACTTAGAATATTTTTCCATAGTGTGAATATATAAACCACCCTTGTTTTCTAGTAGCTAGGCTAAGCTTGGTAGTAATAGGATTCTTAACTAAGGTAAATCCTTCTAAGGATTCATTCTACTAGTTCTCCTATAGCAAGATCTATACTTAGCAAAATAAAAACCATGCAAGTTTTACTTAGCAAAAACACTAATGCATATTGAAAATAATGGGATAATGATATGAAGCATCACTTGCCTTTTTTTGGTAGAGGGTATATGTTTACTCCTTGATCTTGTTAGTCTCACTCTTCTCTAACTTCACTACAAGTCAATCAAGCAAACACCAACTCAATCCACCAATCAAACAAAACAACACACATAAAATAACAAAGTCAAGGTAATGCATGTAAGCATGCAAAGGATGGTTCTAATTGTAAAGGTGGTCTCCACTAGGCTTCTAAACTTTGTAAGTTCCAAATTGGTCATTTACCAAAATGGCAAAGTCATTTGCAAAGAGGGTCTCTATTAGATTCCTAAACTTTGTAAGATCCAAAATGGTCATTTACCAAAGTGGCAAAGTTAAAGAAATGCATGCAAGCATGCCAAGCCTTGATTTGTTTGAAAAAGGGGTTCCCAATGGGTCATAGACATTTGGGCACACCTATTGGTCATTTTGTGAAGTGGCTAAGTCATTTGCAAAAGGTTTCACTATAGAACAATTTGCAAAACAAAGTATCACTCTATGTGGTGTAGAAATATTTCTACTAGGGTATTAACCTATAGGTTTCACCAAATGAGTTGCTATTGCAAAACTTGGTGTTTTGGGTCAGTAGGTTTGGTTCAAAACATTTTCTCCAAAGTTTTCTTTATGAAAGCATTTCCATAAACAAAACAAATAGTTTTAGTTAGCTAGAAATGGACTAAACTAATTAATCCATCCTATTCTTTTCCAAAATCACTTTCCAAACTATGGGTTGGTTCCTAGGGTCAGTAAGGTCACAACAAACCAATTTGCAAAGGTTTTAACCTAAGAATCATTTTCAAATGATTTTTCTAATGTTAGCAAGCACACAAAAGAATCTGCAAAATCAAACAAGCTAACAAATACTATTTGCTAAACTAAGGGCAGGGTTGGCTAGGTCTTGTCTTGCTGATTCCAACGACATCAAATTTGTAAAATTTGGACGTGTGGATCAAAAGATACATGGGTTTGAAATTGGCAAAAGTTTCTGTTTTCAAATTCTAATTCAGATCTAATACTGGCCACGCGGCACTATTTCATTGGTTGATAACGGTTCGGCCGGATCGAGCTACGTGGAGCGTTGGATTAAGTTAGATCGCACGGTACAGGGCGCATACCCATTCGCGTTTAAGTGATTCTATCTAATGCGTACGATCCAGATCGAACGGTTGTGGGGTGCTCGACCACAGACGAGCGGCGCTGCGGCGGCTGCTGGCGGCGGAGCGATCGGTCGATGACGGTGCCGGCGATACAGGAAGCGGAAGAGGAAAAGGGGAGGCTCACCGAGTTCGCAGACGCTTGGGGAAGCTCAACGTGCTGATGGGGAGGCAGGGGGCGCACGGACGGGTTGGCAATCTCTCGCCGGAGTTGCTGCGGGCGGCGGTGCTCTCGGGTTGTCGTCGTTGGCGTCGCTCGGGACCGTGCTAAGGCAAAGGAGAGGCGCGGTTAGGTGCGCACGAGGGTCGCGAGTAAGGGAGCATCAAAAGGGGAGCGAGGGGAAGTCTGTGCTCACCGGGAAGGCTTGCCGGAGTCGAGGCCGACGGTGGTGGCGAGTCGAGCTTGTCCTTGCCGACGCTGTGAGGCTCGCGCGAGTGAACTGGATGTACTAGTAGGTGCGCCTGGAGGTGGAGAAGCTGCTGGGGTGCTTAGGGATGCAAGGGGCAGTGGGGTTTCGTCGGAATTGTCACCGGAACATCGTCGGAGCAGTGGAGCTTGAGCTCGAAATTGGGGCAGTCTAAAGCGTGTCAGCGCGGGGTGCCAGAGGGGAATTATAGAGGAGAGGGAGGCGTTACCATCTGCGTGATCACTGCAGGTTTTACTCGTGTCATTAAGGTGAATTGAACTGGAGGAATCAACGGCGAGCGAGGAGAAGAACTGGTCGCGCGGGTGGGGAAGGAGAACAGGAGCAGTGGGGTCCAACGGTCAGTGGGAAAAGGAGAGAGGAGGAGGTCCACCAGTCGGTGTCTCAGTGGGTTGTTTAAGCGGTGAAGAAAAACGGTTCGGGGGAAATAAGAGGAGGTGGGGTCGTCTCGTCAGCGAGTGAGTGAGAGAGAGAAGAGGGTCCGGGCTGTCATTGACTGTGCGGGTCTGAATCTGGGTGTAAAATGTTTTCCTTCGGGGAGGGAGTACTGGGCTGGACTAGGCCTATTGGGCTGAGTCTGTTGCACTATTTTTTTTTCTGTCTAATTCTTTTTCTTTTTCTAATTCTTTTTCTGTTTTCAATTTCAAACAATTATTCAAACAATCAAACAACACTCAAATCAATTCAAACCAACAGCAAACTTCACTTTGAATTTGGTTCTGTTTGGCAACATAATCCAAATCCCAAAATGAAATATTATTTTTATTTAATTTTAAAATCCATTTAATAATTAAATAAAATGGATCTTTAGTTTATTAATAGTGTTTGATTTATTAACAAAATTTCCATTTGAAATCCAATTATTTTCAAAACCAAACCAGAAGGTTTAATTTGAAAAATAAAAGAATACTTGGAAACTTATTTAAATAAATAAATAAGTTTTGGTGTTTTAATTAAAATGGGAAAGCCTTTACTTAAATAAAATTGGATATTTAAATCCTTATTATTTTATTTAGATAATCCTTTACTCATTTTAATCAAAGCAAAACCTTTTAATAAAAGATTTCAAAGTAGTAATAAAATACTTGGTGTTCATTTAAAATGGGAAAAGCTTTTACTTAAATAAAATTGGATATTTATTTAATCCTTTATTTTATTTAATCCTTTATTTTATTTAAATAAACCTTTACTCATTTTATCAAAACAAAATATTTTATTTCAAAAGTTTGGCCAAAATTAATTTGGCTTATCTTTTCATTTGAAACCAAAGTCTTTTATTAAAAGATCTAAAACAGTGTTTCCAAAACAATTTATTTTTCCTTTATTAAATGTTTATCTTTATAAATCCCTTTAGGATTAATTTGTTCACCAATTGGTATGGGCTTTGGTAAGGGCTTTATTGGCTTTGGAAATTTAATTTCCTTATCTTATTATTCACAAGATTTTGTCTATGGTTCCAAACTAAGTGAAACCAATCTCAAAGGTCTTTCTTGATCCTTTGTGATTATTTGTTGATCAAATTTGGTATGGATCAAATCCATGGATTTGGAGATACTTTGGAAAATGATTTCCTTCCATTAGGGTTTAGGGTTTTGGATTTATGTTCCAAGTGTTCAAATTTCCAGATACATTCATTGAGGAATGCAATTCCCTTGATTTGGATTTTGTTGAATTCAAACTTTAGAATCCCATCTTTAACAAACTTTGGCTAAAGTTTTCCTTTTAGAAACAAAAGTTTCTTTTCACCCTGATTTTCACAAAAAATTTATTTTGTTTAATTTATTTTTTACATTACAAGATTTGGAAAATCTTGGGATGTGACATGGTATGTGAGAAGAACACACATTTCAATGACTCTGGTTGTTGTTACTAAAAAGAACACACATGCAATGACACTAGTGGATCCATAGGTGGTATGTGAAGAGATCACACATGCAAAATGACTCTAGTGGTTCCATAGGTGGTATGTGAAAAGAACACACATGCAAAATGACTCTGGTTGTTGTTACTAAAAATAACACACATGCAATGACACTGGTGGATCCATGTGTGGTCTCTGTAGAGAACACACATTTCAATGACACTGGTGGATAAATATGTGGTATGTGAAAAGGACGCACATGCAATGACTCTGGCTGTTGTTAGTAAAAAGAACACACATGCAATGACACTGGTGGATCCATAGGTGGTATGTGAAAAGAACACACATTTCAATGACTCTGGTTGTTGTTACTAAAAAGAACACACATGCAATGACACTGGAGGATCCATGTGTGGATTGTGAAGAGAACACACATGCAAGGACTCCAGTTGTTGTTAGTGAAAAGAACATACATGCAATTACACCGGTGGATCCATGTGTGGTCTCTGTAGAGAACACACATTTCAATGACACTAGTTGATCCATAGGTGGTATGTGAAAAGAACACACATGAAAATGAGTCTGGTTGTTATTAGTGAAAAGAACACACATGCAATGACACTGGTGGATCCATAGGTGGATTATGAAATGAACACACATGCAATGACACTGGTGGATCCATAGGTGGTATGTGAGAAGAACACACATGCAAAATGACTCTGGTTGTTGTTACTAAAAAGAACACACATGCAATGACACTGGTGGATCCATGGGTGGATTGTGAAAAGAACACACATGCAATGACACTGGTGGATCCACAGGTGGTATGTGAAAAGAACACACATGCAAAATGACTCTGGTTGTTGTTACTAAAAAGAACACACATGCAATGACACTGGTGGATCCATAGGTGGTATGTGAGAAGAACACACATTTCAATGACTCTGGTTGTTGTTACTAAAAAGAACACACATGCAATGACACTGGTGGATCCATAGGTGGTATGTGAAGAGATCACACATGCAAAATGACTCTGGTGGATCCATAGGTGGTATGTGAAAATAACACACATGTAAAATTACTCTGGTTGTTGTTACTAAAAAGAACACACATGCAATGACACTGGTGGATCCATGGGTAGATTGTGAAAAGAGCACACATGCAATAACACTGGTGATCCATATGTGGTATGTGAAAAGAACACACATGCAATGACTCTGGTTGTTGTTAGTGAAAAGAATACACATGCAATGACACTGGTGGATCCATGTGTGGTCTCTGAAGAGAGCACACATTTCAATGACTCTTGTTGTTGTTAGTAAAAAGAAAACACATGCAATGACACTGGTGGATCCATGTGTGGTCTCTGAAGAGAGCACACATGCAATGGCACTGGTTGTTGTTACTAAAAAGAACACACATGCAATGACACTGGTGGATCCATGTGTGGATTGTGAAGAGAACACACATGCAAAATGACTCTGGTTGTTGTTACTAAAAAGAACACACATGCAATAACACTGGTGGATCCATAGGTGGTATGTGAAAAGAACACACATGCAAAATGACTCTGGTTGTTGTTACTAAAAAGAACACACATGCAATCACACTGGTGGATCCATGTGTGGATTGTGAAAAGAACACACATGCAAAATGACTGGTTGTAGTTAATAAAAAGAACACACATGCAATGACACCGGTGGATCCATGTGTGGTCTCTGTAGAGACACACATTTCAATGACACTAGTGGATCCATATGTGGTATGTGAAAAGAACACACATGCAAAATGACCCTAGTTGTTGTTACTAAAAAGAACACACATGCAATGACACTGGTGGATCCATGGGTGGATTGTGAAAAGAGCACACATGCAATGACACTTGTGGATCCATATTGGTATGTGAAAATAACACTTATGCAATGACACTGGTGGATCCATAGGTGGATTATGAAATGAACACACATGCAATGACACTGGTGGATCCATAGGTGGTATCTGAGAAGAACACACATGCAAAATGACTCTGGTTGTTGTTACTAAAAAGAACACACATGCAATGACACTGGTGGATCCATGGGTGGATTGTGAAAAGAACACACATGCAATGACACTGGTGGATCCATAGGTGGTCTGTGAAAAGAACACACATGCAAAATGACTCTTGTTGTTGTTACTAAAAAGAACACACATACAATGACACTAGTGGATCCATGGGTGGATTGTGAAAATAACACACGTGCAATGACACTGGTGGATAACACACATGCAAAATGACTCTGGTTGTTGTTACTAAAAAGAACACACATGCAATGACACTGGTGGATCCATAGGTGGATTATGAAATGAACACACATACAATAACACTGCTGGATCCATAGGTGGTATGTGAGAAGAACACACATTTCAATGACTCTGGTTGTTGTTACTAAAAAGAACACACATGCAATGACACTGGTGGATCCATAGGTGGTATGTGAAGAGATCACACATGCAAAATGACTCTGGTGGTTCCATAAGTGGTATGTGAAAAGAACACACATGCAAAATGACTCTGGTTGTTGTTAATAAAAAGAAAACACATGCAATGACACTAGTGGATCCATGGGTGGATTGTGAAAAGAGCACACATGCAATAACACTGGTGATCCATATGTGGTATGTGAAAAGAACAAACATGCAATGAATCTGGTTGTTGTTTGTGAAAAGAACACACATGCAATGACACTGGTGGATCCATGTGTGGTCTCTGAAGAGAGCACACATTTCAATGACTCTTGTTGTTGTTAGTAAAAAGAAAACACATGCAATGACACTGGTGGATCCATGTGTGGTCTCTAAAGAGAGCACACATGCAATGACACTAGTTGTTGTTACTAAAAAGAACACACATGCAATGACACTGGTGGATCCATGTGTGGATTGTGAAGAGAACACACATGCAAAATGACTCTGGTTGTTGTTACTAAAAAGAACACACATGCAATGACACTGGTGGATCCATAGGTGGTATGTGAAAAGAACACACATGCAAAATGACTCTGGTTGTTGTTACTAAAAAGAACACACATGCAATGACACTGGTGGATCTATGTGTGGATTGTGAAAAGAACACACATGCAAAATGACTCTGGTGGATCCATAGGTGGTATGTGAAAAGAACACACATGCAAAATGACTTAAAAAGAACACACATGCAATGACACTGGTGGATCCATGGGTGGATTGTGAAAAGAGCACACATGCAATGAACTAGTGATCCATATGTGGTATGTGAAAAGAACACACATGCAATGACTCTGGTTGTTGTTAGTGAAAAGAACACACATGCAATGACACCGGTGGATCCATGTGTGGTCTCTAAAGAGAGTACACATGCAATGACACTGGTTGTTGTCACTAAAAAGAACACACATGCAATGACACTGGTGGATCCATCTGTGGATTGTGAAAAGAACACACATGCAAAATGACTGGTTATTGTTACTAAAAAGAACACACATGCAATGACACCGGTGGATCCATGTGTGGTCTCTGTAGAGAACACACATTTCAATGACACTGGTGGATCCATATGTCGTGTGTGAAAAGAACACACATGCAAAATGACACTGGTTGTTTTTTCTAAAAAGAACACACATGCAATGACACTGGTGGATCCATGTGTGGATTTTGAAAAGAACACACATGCAAAATGACTGGTTGTTGTTACTAAAAAGAACACACATGCAATGACACTGGTGGATCCATAGGTGGTATGTGAAGAGATCACACATGCAAAATGACTCTGCTGGATCCATAGGTGGTATGTGAAAAGAACACACATGCAAAATGACTCTGGTAGTTGTTATTAAAAAGAACACACATTCAATGGCACTGGTGGATCCATGGGTGGATTGTGAAAAGAGCACACATGCAATGACACTGGTGATCCATATGTGGTATGTGAAAAGAACACACATGCAATGACTCTGGTTGTTGTTAGTGAAAAGAACACACATGCAATGACACTGGTGGATCAATGTGTGGTCTCTGAAGAGAGCACACATTTCAATGACTCTTGTTGTTGTTAGTAAAAAGAAAACACATGCAATGACACTGGTGGATCCATGTGTGGTCTCTGAAGAGAGCACACATGCAATGACACTGGTTGTTGTTACTAAAAAGAACACACAGGCAATGACACTGGTGGATCCATGTGTGGATTGTGAAGAGAACACACATGCAAAATGACTCTGGTTGTTGTTACTAAAAAGAACACCCATGCAATGACACTGGTGGATCCATAGGTGGTATGTGAAAAGAACACACATGCAAAATGACTCTGGTTGTTACTAAGAAGAACACACATGCAATGACACCGGTGGATCCATGTGTAGTCTCTGTAGAGAACACACATTTCAATGACACTGGTGGATCCATATGTGCTATATGAAAAGAACACACATGCAAAATGACTCTGGTTGTTGTTACTAAAAAGAACACACATGCAATGACACTGGTGGATCCTTGGGTGGATTGTGAAAAGAGCACACATGCAATGACACTGGTGGATCCATATGTGGTATGTGAAAAGAACACACATGCAATGACACTGGTGGATCCATAGGTGGTATGTGAAAAGAACACACAAGCAAAATGACTCTGGTTGTTGTTACTAAAAAGAACACACGTGCAATGACACTGGTGGATCCATGTGTGGATTGTGAAAACAACACACATGCAAAATGACTGGTTGTTGTTACTAAAAAGAACACGCGTGCAATGACACCGGTGTATCCATGTGTGGATTGTGAAGAGAACACACATGCAAAATGACTCTGGTTGTTGTTACTACAAGGAACACACATGCAATGACACTGGTGGATCCATAGGTGGTATGTGAAAAGAACACACAAGCAAAATGACTCTGGTTGTTGTTACTAAAAAGAACACACATGCAATGACACTGGTGGATCTATGTGTGGATTGTGAAAAGAACACACATGCAAAATGACTCTGGTGGATCCATAGGTGGTATGTGAAAAGAACACACATGCAAAATGACTTAAAAAGAACACACATGCAATGACACTGGTGGATCCATGGGTGGATTGTGAAAAGAGCACACATGCAATGAACTAGTGATCCATATGTGGTATGTGAAAAGAACACACATGCAATGACTCTGGTTGTTGTTAGTGAAAAGAACACACATGCAATGACACCGGTGGATCCATGTGTGGTCTCTAAAGAGAGTACACATGCAATGACACTGGTTGTTGTCACTAAAAAGAACACACATGCAATGACCTTTGGTGGATCCATCTGTGGATTGTGAAAAGAACACACATGCAAAATGACTGGTTATTGTTACTAAAAAGAACACACATGCAATGACACCGGTGGATCCATGTGTGGTCTCTGTAGAGAACACACATTTCAATGACACTGGTGGATCCATATGTCGTGTGTGAAATGAACACATGCAAAATGACACTGGTTGTTTTTCTAAAAAGAACACACATGCAATGACACTGGTGGATCCATGTGTGGATTTTGAAAAGAACACACATGCAAAATGACTGGTTGTTGTTACTAAAAAGAACACACATGCAATGACACTGGTGGATCCATAGGTGGTATGTGAAGAGATCACACATGCAAAATGACTCTGGTGGATCCATAGGTGGTATGTGAAAAGAACACACATGCAAAATGACTCTGGTAGTTGTTATTAAAAAGAACACACATTCAATGGCACTGGTGGATCCATGGGTGGATTGTGAAAAGAGCACACATGCAATGACACTGGTGATCCATATGTGGTATGTGAAAAGAACACACATGCAATGACTCTGGTTGTTGTTAGTGAAAAGAACACACATGCAATGACACTGGTGGATCAATGTGTGGTCTCTGAAGAGAGCACACATTTCAATGACTCTTGTTGTTGTTAGTAAAAAGAAAACACATGCAATGACACTGGTGGATCCATGGTTGTTGTTACTAAAAAGAACACACATGCAATGACACTGGTGGATCCATGTGTGGATTGTGAAGAGAACACACATGCAAAATGACTCTGGTTGTTGTTACTAAAAAGAACACCCATGCAATGACACTGGTGGATCCATAGGTGGTATGTGAAAAGAACACACATGCAAAATGACTCTGGTTGTTACTAAGAAGAACACACATGCAATGACACCGGTGGATCCATGTGTAGTCTCTGTAGAGAACACACATTTCAATGACACTGGTGGATCCATATGTGCTATATGAAAAGAACACACATGCAAAATGACTCTGGTTGTTGTTACTAAAAAGAACACACATGCAATGACACTGGTGGATCCTTGGGTGGATTGTGAAAAGAGCACACATGCAATGACACTGGTGGATCCATATGTGGTATGTGAAAAGAACACACATGCAATGACACTGGTGGATCCATAGGTGGTATGTGAAAAGAACACACAAGCAAAATGACTCTGGTTGTTGTTACTAAAAAGAACACACGTGCAATGACACTGGTGGATCCATGTGTGGATTGTGAAAACAACACACATGCAAAATGACTGGTTGTTGTTACTAAAAAGAACACGCGTGCAATGACACCGGTGTATCCATGTGTGGATTGTGAAGAGAACACACATGCAAAATGACTCTGGTTGTTGTTACTACAAGGAACACACATGCAATGACACTGGTGGATCCATAGGTGGTATGTGAAAAGAACACACAAGCAAAATGACTCTGGTTGTTGTTACTAAAAAGAACACACATGCAATGACACTGGTGGATCCATGTGCGGATTGTGAAATGAACACACATGCAAAATGACTGGTTGTTGTTACTAAAAAGAACACACATGCAATGACACCGGTGGATCCATGAGTGGTCTTTGTAGAGAACACACATTTCAATGACACTGGTGGATCCATATGTGGTATGTGAAAAGAACACACATGCAAAATGACTGGTTGTTGTTACTAAAAAGAACATACATGCAATGACACTGGTGGATCCATGGGTGGATTGTGAAAAGAACACACATGCAATGACACTGGTGGATCTATAGGTGGTATGTGAAAAGAACACACATGCAAAATGACTCTGGTTGTTGTTACTAAAAAGAACACACATGCAATGACACTGGTGGATCCATAGGTGGATTATGAAATGAACACACATGTAATGAGACTGGTGGATCCATAGGTGGTGTGTGAGAAGAACACACATTTCAATGACTCTGGTTGTTTTTACTAAAAAGAACACACATGCAATGACACTGGTGGATCCATAGGTGGTATGTGAAGAGATCACACATGCAAAATGACTCTAGTGGATCCATAGGTGGTATGTGAAAAGAACACACATGCAAAATGACTCTGGTTGTTGTTATTAAAAAGAACACACATGCAAAATGACTCTGGTTGTTATTATTAAAAAGAACACACATGCAATGACACTGGTTGATCCATGGGTGGATTGTGAAAAGAGCACACATGCAATAACACTGGTGATCCATATGTGGTATGTGAAAAGAACACACATGCAATGACTCTGGTTGTTGTTAGTGAAACGAACACACATGCAATGACACTTGTGGATCCATGTGTGGTCTCTGAAGAGAGCACACAATTCAATGACTCTTGTTGTTGTCAGTAAAAAGAAAACACATGCAATGACACTGGTGGATCCATGTGTGGTCTCTTAAGAGAGCACACAAGCAATGACACTGGTTGTTGTTATTAAAAAGAACACACATGCAATGACACTGGTGGATCTATGTGTGGATTGTGAAGAGAACACACATGCAAAATGACTCTGGTTGTTGTTACTAAAAGGAACACACATGCAATGACACTGGTGGATCCATAGGTGGTATGTGAAAAGAACACACAAGCAAAATGACTCTGGTTGTTACTAAAAAGAACACACATGCAATGACACTGGTGGATACATGTGTGGATTGTGAAAAGAACACACATGCAAAATGACTGGTTGTTGTTACTAAAAAGAACACACATGCAACGACACTGGTGGATCCATGTGTGGTCTCTGTAGAGAACACACATTTCAATGACACTGGTGGATCCATAGGTGCTATGTGAGAAGAACACACATGCAAAATGACTCTGGTTGTTGTTACTAAAAAGAACACACATGCAATGACACTGGTGGATCCATAGGTGGTATGTGAAAAGAACACACATGCAAAATGACTCTGGTTGTTGTTACTAAAAAGAACACACATGCAATGACACTGGTGGATCTATGTGTGGATTGTGAAAAGAACACACATGCAAAATGACTCTGGTGGATCCATAGGTTGTATGTGAAAAGAACACACATGCAAAATGACTTAAAAAGAACACACATGCAATGACACTAGTGGATCCATGGGTGGATTGTGAAAAGAGCACACATGCAATGACACTAGTGATCCATATGTGGTATGTGAAAAGAACACACATGCAATGACTCTGGTTGTTGTTAGTGAAAAGAACACACATGCAATGACACCGGTGGATCCATGTGTGGTCTCTAAAGAGAGCACACATGCAATGACACTGGTTGTTGTCACTAAAAAGAACACACATGCAATGACACTGGTGGATCCATCTGTGGATTGTGAAAAGAACACACATGCAAAATGACTGGTTATTGTTACTAAAAAGAACACACATGCAATGACACCGGTGGATCCATGTGTGGTCTCTGTAGAGAACACACATTTCAATGACACTGGTGGATCCATATGTCGTGTGTGAAAAGAACACACATGCAAAATGACACTGGTTGTTGTTTCTAAAAAGAACACACATGCAATGACACTGGTGGATCCATGTGTGGATTTTCAAAAGAACACACATGCAAAATGACTGGTTGTTGTTACTAAAAAGAACACACATGCAATGACACTGGTGGATCCATAGGTGGTATGTGAAGAGATCACACATGCAAAATGACTCTGGTGGATCCATAGGTGGTATGTGAAAAGAACACACATGCAAAATGACTCTGGTAGTTGTTATTAAAAAGAACACACATTCAATGGCACTGGTGGATCCATGGGTGGATTGTGAAAAGAGCACACATGCAATGACACTGGTGATCCATATGTGGTATGTGAAAAGAACACACATGCAATGAATCTGGTTGTTGTTAGTGAAAAGAACACACATGCAATGACACTGGTGGATCAATGTGTGGTCTCTGAAGAGAGCACACATTTCAATGACTCTTGTTGTTGTTAGTAAAAAGAAAACACATGCAATGACACTGGTGTATCCATGTGTGGTCTCTAAAGAGAGCACACATGCAATGACACTGGTTGTTGTTACTAAAAAGAACACACATGCAATGACACTGGTGGATCCATGTGTGGATTGTGAAGAGAACACACATGCAAAATGACTCTGGTTGTTGTTACTAAAAAGAACACCCATGCAATGACACTGGTGGATCCATAGGTGGTATGTGAAAAGAACACACATGCAAAATGACTCTGGTTTTTACTAAAAAGAACACACATGCAATGACACTGGTGGATCCATGTGTGGATTGTGAAAAGAACACACATGCAAAATGTCTGGTTGTTGTTACTAAAAAGAACACACATGCAATGACACCGGTGGATCCATGTGTAGTCTCTGTAGAGAACACACATTTCAATGACACTGGTGGATCCATATGTGCTATATGAAAAGAACACACATGCAAAATGACTCTGGTTGTTACTAAAAAGAACACACATGCAATGACACTGGTGGATCCTTGGGTGGATTGTGAAAAGAGCACACATGCAATGACACTGGTGGATCCATATGTGGTATGTGAAAAGAACACACATGCAATGACACTGGTGGATCCATAGGTGGTATGTGAAAAGAACACACAAGCAAAATGACTCTGGTTGTTGTTACTAAAAAGAGCACACATGCAATGACACTGGTGGATCCATGTGTGGATTGTGAAAACAACACACATGCAAAATGACTGGTTGTTGTTACTAAAAAGAACACGCATGCAATGACACCGGTGTATCCATGTGTGGATTGTGAAGAGAACACACATGCAAAATGACTCTGGTTGTTGTTACTAAAAGGAACACACATGCAATGACACTGGTGGATCCATAGGTGGTATGTGAAAAGAACACACAAGCAAAATGACTCTGGTTGTTGTTACTAAAAAGAACACACATGCAATGACACTGGTGGATCCATGTGCGGATTGTGAAAAGAACACACATGCAAAATGACTGGTTGCTGTTACTAAAAAGAACACACATGCAATGACACCGGTGGATCCATGTGTGGTCTTTGTAGAGAACACACATTTCAATGACACTGGTGGATCCATATGTGGTATGTGAAAAGAACACACATGCAAAATGACTGGTTGTTGTTACTAAAAAGAACATACATGCAATGACACTGGTGGATCCATGGGTGGATTGTGAAAAGAACACACATGCAATGACACTGGTGGATCTATAGGTGGTATGTGAAAAGAACACACATGCAAAATGACTCTGGTTGTTGTTACTAAAAAGAACACACATGCAATGACACTGGTGGATCCATAGGTGGATTATGAAATGAACACACATGTAATGACACTGGTGGATCCATAGGTGGTGTGTGAGAAGAACACACATTTCAATGACTCTGGTTGTTTTTACTAAAAAGAACACACATGCAATGACACTGGTGGATCCATAGGTGGTATGTGAAGAGATCACACATGCAAAATGACTCTAGTGGATCCATAGGTGGTATGTGAAAAGAACACACATGCAAAATGACTCTGGTTGTTGTTATTAAAAAGAACACACATGCAAAATGACTCTGGTTGTTATTATTAAAAAGAACACACATGCAATGACACTGGTTGATCCATGGGTGGATTGTGAAAAGAGCACACATGCAATAACACTGGTGATCCATATGTGGTATGTGAAAAGAACACACATGCAATGACTCTGGTTGTTGTTAGTGAAAAGAACACACATGCAATGACACTTGGGGATCCATGTGTGGTCTCTGAAGAGAGCACACAATTCAATGACTCTTGTTGTTATTAGTAAAAAGAAAACACATGCAATGACACTGGTGGATCCATGTGTGGTCTCTTAAGAGAGCACACATGCAATGACACTGGTTGTTGTTATTAAAAAGAACACACATGCAATGACACTGGTGGATCTATGTGTGGATTGTGAAGAGAACACACATGCAAAATGACTCTGGTTGTTGTTACTAAAAGGAACACACATGCAATCACACTGGTGGATCCGTAGGTGGTATGTGAAAAGAACACACAAGCAAAATGACTCTGGTTGTTACTAAAAAGAACACACATGCAATGACGCTGGTGGATACATGTGTGGATTGTGAAAAGAACACACATGCAAAATGACTGGTTGTTGTTACTAAAAAGAACACACATGCAACGACACTGGTGGATCCTTGTGTGGTCTCTGTAGAGAACACACATTTCAATGACACTGGTGGATCCATAGGTGCTATGTGAGAAGAACACACATGCAAAAAAAAATCTGGTTGTTGTTACTAAAAAGAACACACATGCAATAACACTGGTGGATCCATGGGTGGATTGCGAAAAGAACACACATGCAATGACACTGGTGGATCCATAGGTGGTATGTGAAAAGAACACACATGCAAAATGACTCTGGTTGTTGTTACTAAAAAGAACACACATGCAATGACACTGGTGGATCCATGGGTGGATTGTGAAAAGAACACACATGCAATGACACTTCTGGATCCATGTGTGGATTGTGACGAGAACACACATGCAAAATGACTCTGGTTGTTGTTACTAAAAAGAACACACATGCAATGACATTGGTGGATCCATAGGTGGTATGTGAAAAGAACACACATTTCAATGACTCTCGTTGTTGTTACTAAAAAGAACACACATGCAATGACACTGGTGGATCTATGTGTGGACTGTGAAAAGAACACACATGCAAAATGACTCTGGTGGATCCATAGGTGGTATGTGAAAAGAACACACATGCAAAATGACTTAAAAAGAACACACATGCAATGACACTGGTGGATCCATGGGTGGATTGTGAAAAGAGCACACATGCAATGACACTAGTGATCCATATGTGGTATGTGAAAAGAACACACATGCAATGACTCTGGTTGTTGTTAGTGAAAAGAACACACATGCAATGACACCGGTGGATCCATGTGTGGTCTCTAAAGAGAGCACACATGCAATGACACTGGTTGTTGTCACTAAAAAGAACACACATGCAATGACACTGGTGGATCCATCTGTGGATTGTGAAAAGAACACACATGCAAAATGACTGGTTATTGTTACTAAAAAGAACACACATGCAATGACACCGGTGGATCCATGTGTGGTCTCTATAGAGAACACACATTTCAATGACACTGGTGGATCCATATGTCGTGTGTGAAAAGAACACACATGCAAAATGACACTGGTTGTTGTTTCTAAAAAAAACACACATGCAATGACACTGGTGGATCCATGTGTGGATTTTGAAAAGAACACACATGCAAAATGACTGGTTGTTGTTACTAAAAAGAACACACATGCAATGACACTGGTGGATCCATAGGTGGTATGTGAAGAGATCACACATGCAAAATGACTCTGGTGGATCCATAGGTGTTATGTGAAAAGAACAGACATGCAAAATGACTCTGGTAGTTGTTATTAAAAAGAACACACATTCAATGGCACTGGTGAATCCATGGGTGGATTGTGAAAAGAGCACACATGCAATGACACTGGTGATCCATATGTGGTATGTGAAAAGAACACACATGCAATGACTCTGGTTGTTGTTAGTGAAAATAACACACATGCAATGACACTGGTGGATCCATGTGTGGTCTCTGAAGAGAGCACACATGCAATGACACTGGTTGTTGTTACTAAAAAGAACACACATGCAATGACACTGGTGGATCCATGTGTGGATTGTGAAGAGAACACACATGCAAAATGACTCTGGTTGTTGTTACTAAAAAGAACACACATGCAATGACATTGGTGGATCCATAGGTGGTATGTGAAAAGAACACACATGCAAAATGACTCTGGTTGTTGTTACTAAAAAGAACACACATGCAATGACACTGGTGGATCCATGTGTGGATTGTGAAAAGAACACACATGCAAAATGACTGGTTGTTGTTACTAAAGAGAACACACATGCAATGGCACCTGTGGATCCATGTGTGGTCTCTATAGAGAACATGCATTTCAATGACACTGGTTGATCCATATGTGGTATGTGAAAAGAACACACATGCAAAATGACTCTGGTTGTTGTTACTAAAAAGAACACACATGCAATGACACTGGTGGATCCATGGGTGGATTGTGAAAAGAGCACACATGCAATGACACTGGTGGATCCATATGTGGTATGTGAAAAGAACACACATGCAATGACACTGGTGGATCCATAGGTGGTATGTGAGAAGAACACACATGCAAAATGAATCTGGTTGTTGTTACTAAAAAGAACACACATGCAATGACACTGCTGGATCCATGTGTGGATTGTGAAAAGAACACACATGCAAAATGACTGGTTGTTGTTACTAAAAAGAACACACATGCAATGACACTGGTGGATCCATGTGTGGATTGTGAAAAGAACACACATGCAAAATGACTGGTTGTTACTAAAAAGAACACACATGCAATGACACTGTGGATCCATCGGTGGTTTGTGAAAAGAACACACATGCAATGACACTGGTGGATCCATAGGTGGTATGTGAAAAGAACACACATGCAAAATGACTCCGGTTGTTGTTACTAAAAAGAACACACATGCAATGACACTGGTGGATCCATGGGTGGATTGTGAAAAGAGCACACATGCAATGACACTGGTGGATCCATATGTGGTATGTGAAAAGAACACACATGCAAAATGACTCGTTGTGGTTAGTTAAAAGAACACACATGCAATGACACTGGTGGATCCATGTGTGGATTGTGAAAGAACACACATGCAATGACACTGGTGGATCCATGTGGTATGTGAAGAACACACACATGCAATGACTCTGGTTGTTACTAAAAAGAACACACATGCAATGACACTGGTGGATCCATGTGTGGATTGTGAAGAGAACACACATGCAAAATGACTCTGGTTGTTGTTACTAAAAAGAACACACATGCAATGACACTGGTGGATCCATGTGTGGATTGTGAAAAGAACACACATGCAAAATGACTGGTTGTTGTTACTTTAAAGAACACACATGCACTGACACTGGTGGATCCATAGGGTATGTGAAAGAACACACATGCAAAATGACTCTGGTTGTTGTTACTAAAAGAACACACATGCAATGACACTGGTGGGATCCATGGGTGGATTGTGAAAAGAAAAGACATGCAATGACACTGGTGATCCATATGTGGTATGTGAAAAGAACACACATGCAAAATGACTCTGGTTGTTACTAAAAAGAACACACATGCAATGACACTGGTGGATCCATGGGTGGATTGTGAAAAGAACACACATGAAGACACTGTGGGATCCATAGGTGGTATGTGAAAAGAACACACATGCAAAATGACGCTGGTTGTTGTTACTAAAAAGAACACACATGCAATGACACTGGTGGATCCATAGGTGGTATGTGAAAAGAACACATATGCAAAATGACTCTAGTTGTTGTTACTAAAAAGAACACACATGCAATGACACTGGTGGATCCATGTGTGGAGTGTGAAAAGACCACACATGCAATGACACAGCTGGAGCCATAGGTGGAATGAAAAAAGAACACACATGCAAAATGACTCTGTTGTTACTAAAAGAACACACATGCAATGACACTGGTGGATCCATGGGTGGATTGTGAAAGATCACACGTGCAATGACACCGGTGGATCCATATGTGGTATGTGAAAAGAACACACATGCAATGAGACTGGTGGATCCATAGGTGATATGTGAGAAGAACACACATGCAAAGTGACTCTGGTTGTTGTTACTAAAAAGAACATACATGCAATGACACTGGTGGATCCATGGGTGGATTGTGAAAAGAACACACATGCAAAATGACTGGTTGTTGTTACTAAAAAGAACACACATGCAATGACACTGGTGGATCCATGTGTGGTCTCTGAAGAGAACACACATGCAATGACACTGGTGGATCCATGTGTGGTCTCTAAAGAGAGCACACATGCAATGGCACTGGTTGTTGTTACTAAAAAGAACACATGCAATGACACTGGTGGATCCATGGGTGGTATGTGAAAAGAACACACATGCAAAATGACTGGTTGTTGTTACTAAAAAGAACACACATGCAATAACACTGGTGGATCCATGTGTGGTATGTGAGAAGAACACACATGCAATGACACTGGTGGATCCATAGTTGGTATGTGAAAAGAACACACATGCAAAATGACTCAGTTGTTGTTACTAAAAGAACACACATGCAATGACACTGGTGGATCCATGGTGGATTGTGAAAAGAACACACATGAAATGACACTGGTGGATCCATAGGTGGTATGTTAAAAGAACACAATTGCAAAACGACTCTGTTGTTGTTACTAAAAAGAACACACATGCAATGACACTGGTGGATCCATAGGTGGATGTGAAGAGCACACATGCAAAAAAGAACACACATGCAATGACTGGTGGATCCATAGGTGGATTGTGAAAAGAACACACATGCAAAATGACTCTGGTTGTTGTTACTAAAAAGAACACACATGCAATGACACTTGTTGATCCATAGGTGGTATGTGAAAAGAACACACATGCAAAATGACTCGTTGTTGTTACTAAAAAGAACACACATGCAATGACACTAGTGGATCCATGTGGATGTGAAAAGAACACACATGCAAAATGACTGGTTGTTGTTACTAAAAGAACACACATGCAATGACACTGTGGATCCATGTGTATCTGTAGAAAGAACACACATGCAATGACACTGTGGATCCATGTGGTATGTGAAGAGAACACACATGCAATGACTCTGGTTGTTGTTATTAAAAGAACACACATGCAATGACACTGTGGATCCATGTGTGGATTGTGAAGAGAACACACATGCAGTGACACTGGTTGTTACTAAAAAGAACACACATGCAATGACACTGGTGGATCCATAGGTGGTATGTGAAAAGAACACACATGCAAAATGACTGGTTGTTGTTACTAAAAAGAACACACATGCAATGACACTAGTGGATCCATGTGTGGATTGTGAAGAGAACACACATGCAAAATGACTGGTTGTTGTTACTAAAAGAACACACATGCAATGACACTTGTGGATCCATAGGTGGTATGTGAAAAGAACACACATGCAAAATGACTCTGGTTGTTGTTACTAAAAAGAACACACATGCAATGACACTGGTGGATCCATGTGTGGATTGTGAAAAGAACACACATGCAAAATGACTGGTTGTTGTTACTAAAAAGAACACACATGCAATGACACTGGTGGATCCATAGGTGGTATGTGAAAAGAACACACATGCAAAATGACTGGTTGTTGTTACTAAAAAGAACACACATGCAATGACACTGGTGGATCCATAGCTGGATTATGAAATGAATACACATACAATGACACTGGTGGATCCATAGGTGGTATGTGAGAAGAACACACATTTCAATGATGACTCTGGTTGTTGTTACTAAAAGAACACACATGCAATGATACTGGTGGATCCATAGGTGGTATATGAAGAGATCACACATGCAAAATGACTCTGGTGGATCGATAGGTGGTATGTGATAAGAACACACATGCAAAATGACTCTGGTTGTTGTTATTAAAAAGAACACACATGCAATGACACTGGTGGATCCATGGGTGGATTGTGAAAAGAGCACACATGCAATAACACTGGTGATCCATATGTGGTATGTGAAAAGAACGAACATGCAATGACTCTGGTTGTTGTTTGTGAAAAGAACACACATGCAATGACACTGGTGGATCCATGTGTGGTCTCTGAAGAGAGCACACATTTCAATGACTCTTGTTGTTGTTAGTAAAAAGAAAACACATGCAATGATACTGGTGGATCCATGTGTGGTCTCTGAAGAGAGCACACATGCAATGACACTAGTTGTTGTTACTAAAAAGAACACACATGCAATGACACTGGTGGATCCATGTGTGGATTGTGAAGAGAACACACATGCAAAATGACTCTGGTTGTTGTTACTAAAAGGAACGCACATGCAATGACACTGGTGGATCCATAGGTGGTATGTGAAAAGAACACACAAGCAAAATGACTCTGGTTGTTATTACTAAAAAGAACACACATGCAATGACACTGGTGGATCCATGTGTGGATTGTGAAAAGAACACACATGCAAAATGACTGGTTGTTGTTACTAAAAAGAACACGCATGCAATGACACCGGTGGATCCATGTGTGGTCTCTGTAGAGAACACACATTTCAATGACACTAGTGGATCCATATGTGGTATGTGAAAAGAACACACATGCAAAATGACTCTGGTTGTTGTTACTAAAAAGAACACACATGCAATGTCACTTGTGGATCTATGGGTGGATTGTGAAAAGAACACACATGCAATGACACTGGTGGATCCATAGGTGGTATGTGAAAAGAACACACATGCAAAATGACTCTGGTTGTTGTTACAAAAAAGAACACACATGCAATGACACTGGTGGATCCATAGGTGGATTATGAAATGAACACAAATGGAATGACACTGGTGGATCCATAGGTGGTATGTGAAAAGAACACACATTTCAATGACTCTGGTTGTTTTTACTAAAAAGAACACACATGCAATGACACTGGTGGATCCATAGGTGGTATGTGAAGAGATCACACATGCAAAATGACTCTGGTGGATCCATAGGTGGTATGTGAAAAGAACACACATGCAAAATGACTCTGGTTGTTGTTATTAAAAAGAACACACATGCAAAATGACTCTGGTTGTTATTATTAAAAAGAACACACATGCAATGACACTGGTTGATCCATGGGTGGATTGTGCAAAGAGCACACATGCAATAACACTGGTGATCCATATGTGGTATGTGAAAAGAACACACATGCAATGACTCTGGTTGTTGTTAGTGAAAAGAACACACATGCAATGACACTTGTGGATCCATGTGTGGTCTCTAAAGAGAGCACACAATTCAATGACTCTTGTTGTTGTTAGTAAAAAGAAAACACATGCAATGACACTGGTGGATCCATGTGTGGTCTCTTAAGAGAGCACACATGCAATGACACTGGTTGTTGTTATTAAAAAGAACACACATGCAATGACACTGGTGGATCCATGTGTGGATTGTGAAGAGAACACACATGCAAAATGACTCTGGTTGTTGTTACTAAAAGGAACACACATGCAATGACACTGGTGGATCCATAGGTGGTATGTGAAAAGAACACAAAAGCAAAATGACTCTGATTGTTGTTACTAAAAAGAACACACATGCAATGACACTGGTGGATCCATGTGCGGATTGTGAAAAGAACACACATGCAAAATGACTGGTTGTTGTTACTAAAAAGAACACACATGCAATGACAGCGGTAGATCCATGTGTGGTCTCTGTAGAGAACACACAGTTCAATGACACTGGTGGAGCCATATGTGGTATGTGAAAAGAACACACATGCAAAATGACTCTGGTTGTTGTTACTAAAAAGAACACACATGCAATGACACTGGTGGATCCATGGGTGGATTGCGAAAAGAGCGCACATGCAATGACACTTGTGGATCCATATGTGGTATGTGAAAAGAACACACATGCAATGACACTAGTGGATCCATAGGTGGATTATGAAATGAACACACATGCAATGACACTGGTGGATCCATAGGTGGTATGTGAGAAGAACACACATGCAAAATGACTCTGGTTGTTGTTACTAAAAAGAACACACATGCAATGACACTGGTGGATCCATGGGTGGATTGTAAAAAGAACACACATGCAATGACACTGGTGGATCCATAGTTGGTATGTGAAAAGAACTGTCACATCCCAAGATTTTCCAAATCTTGTAATGTGAAAAATAAATTAAACAAAATAAATTTTTTGTGAACATCAGGGTGAAAAGAAACTTTTGTTTCTAAAAGGAAAACTTTAGCCAAAGTTTGTTAAAGATGGGATTCTAAAGTTTGAATTCAACAAAATCCAAATCAAGGGAATTGCATTCCTCAATGAATGTATCTGGAAATTTGAACACTTGGAACATAAATCCAAAACCCTAAACTCTAATGGAAGGAAATCATTTTCCAAAGCATCTCCAAATCTATGGATTTGATCCATACCAAAATTTGATCAACAAATAATCACAAAGGATCAAGAAAGACCTTAGAGATTGGTTTCACTTAGTTTGGAACCATAAACAAAATCTTGTGAATAATAAGATAAGGAAATTAAATTTCCAAAGCCAATAAAGCCCTTACCAAAGCCCATACCAATTGGTGAACAAATAATCCTAAAGGGATTTATAAAGATAAACATTTAATAAAGGAAAAATAAATTGTTTTGGAAACAATGTTTTAGATCTTTTAATAAAAGACTTTGGTTTCAAATGAAAAGATAAGCCAAATTAATTTTGGCCAAACTTTTGAAATAAAATATTTTGTTTTGATAAAATGAGTAAAGGTTTATTTCAATAAAATAAAGGATTTAAATATCCAATTTTATTTAAGTAAAAGCTTTTCCCATTTTAAATGAACACCAAGTATTTTATTACTACTTTGAAATCTTTTATTAAAAGGTTTTGCTTTGATTAAAATGAGTAAAGGATTATTTAAATAAAATAATAAGGATTTAAATATCCAATTTTATTTAAGTAAAGGCTTTCCCATTTTAATTAAAACACCAAAACTTATTTATTTATTTAAATAAGTTTCCAAGTATTCTTTTATTTTTCAAATTAAACCTTCTGGTTTGGTTTTGAAAATAATTGGATTTCAAATGGAAATTTTGTTAAAAAAAATCAAACCCAAATAACTAAAGATCCACTTTATTTAAATAATAAATGGATCATAAAATTAAATAAAAATAATATTTCATTTTGAGATTTGGATTATGTTGCCAAACAGAACCAAATTCAAAGTGAAGTTTGCTGTTGGTTTGAATTGATTTGAGTGTTGTTTGATTGTTTGAATAATTGTTTGAAATTGAAAACAGAAAAAGAATTAGAAAAGGAAAAATAAAGCAGACAGAAAAAAAATAAGAAATAGAACAGCCCACCTTTTTGGCCCAACTAGCCCAACAGCAGCCCACCAAGCCCACCTGTTCTCTTCCCCGAAGCCTTCCTTTCTCACCCAGATTCCTACCCGCGTAGTCAATGACAGCCCGGACCCTCTTCTCTCTCTCACTCACTCGCTGACGAGACGACCCCACCTCCTCTTACTCCTTCCCCGAACCGTTTTTCTTCACCGCTTAAACAACCCACTGAGACACCGACTGGTGGACCTCCTCCTCTCTCCTTTTCCCACTGACCGTTGGACCCCACTGCTCCTGTTCTCCTTCCCCACCCGCGCGACCAGTTCTTCTCCTCGCTCGCCGTGATTCCTCCAGTTCAATTCACCTTAATGACGCGAGTAAAACCTGCAGTGATCACGCAGATGGTAACGCCTCTCTCCTCTATAATTCTCTGCACCCCCAACGACACGCTTTAGACGCCCCAATTTCGAGCTCAAGCTCCATCGCCCGACGATGTTCCGTGACAATTCGACGAAACCCCACGCCCTTGCATCCCTAAGCACCCCAGCAGCTTCTCCACCTCCAGCGCACCTACTAGTACATCCATTCACTCACTGAGCCTCACAAAGATCGGCAAGGACAAGCTCGACCGCCACCACCGTCGGCCTCGACTCGGCAAGCCTTCGGTGAGCATGCATTTCCTCGCCCTTTTGATGCTCCTTACCGCGACCCGTGCGCACCTAACCGCGCCTTCTTTGCCTTAGCATGGTCCCGGCGACGCTAACGACGACAACCCGAGAGCACCGCCGCCGCGCAACTCCGGCGAGATTGCCAACCCGTCTGCGCCCGCCTCCCCATCGCACGTTGAGCTTCTAGCGTCTGCGAACTCGGTGAGCCTCCCCTTTTCCTCTTCCGCTTCCTGTATCGCTGCACCGTCATCGCTTCCGCCGCCAAAGCGCCGCCGTTCGTGGTCGAGCACCCTCACAACGCTCGATCTAGATCGTACGCATTAGATAGAATCACTTAAACGCGAATGGGTATGCACCCTGTACCGTGCGATCTAACTTAATCCAACGCTCCACGTAGCTCGATCCGGCCGAACCGTTATCAACCAATGAAATAGTGCCGCGTGGCCAGTATTAGATCTGAATTAGAATTTGAAAACAGAAACTTTTGCCAATTTCAAACCCATGTATCTTTTGATCCACACGTCCAAATTTTACAAATTTGATGTCGTTGGAATCAGCAAGACAAGACCTAGCCAACCCTGCCCTTAGTTTAGCAAATAGTATTTGTTAGCTTGTTTGATTTTGCAGATTCTTTTGTGTGCTTGCTAACATTAGAAAAATCATTTGAAAATGATTCTTAGGTTAAAACCTTTGCAAATTGGTTTGTTGTGACCTTACTGACCCTAGGAACCAACCCATAGATTGGAAAATGATTTTGGAAAAGAATAGGATGGATTAATTAGTTTAGTCCATTTCTAGCTAACTAAAACTATTTGTTTTGTTTATGAAAATGCTTTCATAAAGAAAACTTTGGAGAAAATGTTTTGAACCAAACCTACTGACCCAAAACACCAAGTTTTGCAATAGCAACTCATTTGGTGAAACCTATAGGTTAATACCCTAGTAGAAATATTTCTACACCACATAGAGTGATACTTTGTTTTGCAAATGGTTCTATAGTGAAACCTTTTGCAAATGACTTAGCCACTTCACAAAATGACCAATAGGTGTGCCCAAATGTCTATGACCCATTAGGAACCCCTTTTTCAAACAAATCAAGGCTTGGCATGCTTGCATGCATTTCTTTAACTTTGCCACTTTGGTAAATGACCATTTTGGATCTTACAAAGTTTAGGAATCTAATAGAGACCCTCTTTGCAAATGACTTTGCCATTTTGGTAAATGACCAATTTGGAACTTACAAAGTTTAGAAGCCTAGTGGAGACCACCTTTACAATTAGAACCATCCTTTGCATGCTTACATGCATTACCTTGACTTTGTTATTTTATGTGTGTTGTTTTGTTTGATTGGTGGATTGAGTTGGTGTTTGCTTGATTGACTTGTAGTGAAGTTAGAGAAGAGTGAGACTAACAAGATCAAGGAGTAAACCTATACCCTCTACCAAAAAAGGCAAGTGATGCTTCATATCATTATCCCATTATTTTCAATATGCATTAGTGTTTTTGCTAAGTAAAACTTGCATGGTTTTTATTTTGCTAAGTATAGATCTTGCTATAGGAGAACTAGTAGAATGAATCCTTAGAAGGATTTACCTTAGTTAATAATCCTATTACTACCAAGCTTAGCCTAGCTACTAGAAAACAAGGGTGGTTTATATATTCACACTATGGAAAAATATTCTAAGTCTAAGGACTTGTTTTTATTTAACAAAACAACTAAGTTAATGAATCACCTGGGTGGAATGGAAAGAATGGGATATGTTGAGTGGTTACACAAGGCCAGGGGTACTGGTGAACCTTGTGTATCTCACTTGTGGATGGCCACCCAGGAAACAAAGAGATTTGAGATGTCAAATGTTGAGAAGCTTCAAGTGCAACCACTTGGCAATATGGGCTCTGCCATGATCATATAGGTTGCAAGAACTTAGCCACATGGACAGTGGGTGGTAGTGATTGATAGGTTGGAACGTGTCCATGTTGGTCTAAGGGAAGGCTTCTAAAAGATTTTGTCTTGGGAAACCAAGTCTTGTGGGTAAAGTGCACCACCTCTGCAGAGTGTAAAACCTAAGTACTTAGCCATGTCCCTGGTAAAGGACATTTTGAGCATCAAGACATGGAAACTTCAAGAATCTCATCACTCCAATTTTCTAAATTAAAATTTGTGGGTGAACAAGGGTTGTGTGAAATTCTTCAATATTTGATGGAGAGATGGCTTGGTACAAGGATCTCAAAATCTTAGATTGAGGAAATTTGTTTTTGACAAGCAAATCTTCAGTCTTTGATTGGTAGATGCCCTGAGTGGATCTCCAGTCTTTGATTGGTAGATGTCTTGGAAAGTTTTTGCCAAACAAAACTTAGTGTTTTCAAAATGATAGGAAAAATCTATTTTGAGCAAAGCAAGCCTAAGCTCCACCAGCCAAATGCATATATAATTATAGTCCACTTAAAATATACTAAGGTATCACTTGCCAATACAATTCCAATGTATTGACCCTTGTGGCTGTAACTTATGATGTTGCAGGTTTGATTGATGTTAGTGAGGATTGATTGATTAGGATTACAAGTCTACAACCAACATGTCTGCATGTGGCACTTTGAAGATGAAGGACCCATGACTATAGTTATTCCGCTGCAATGTAATGTAAATAGCCAGTGAGCTATGTTTGATGTAATAAAACTATTTTATTCCTGGTTATAAAGTTGTATTATGACCTTTGTTTCTTGATATTACATCTGAACTGTGGATGCTAGCTAATGATCCAGGGACTAGCATTGTAAACACAGGGGACTCAATCTTATTAAAGGTTGGGGACTTCTGAGAATGGTATCAGAGCATTGTGTTGCCTGTAGGATTTGTAACCCTAGGATTGGACAAAAACCCTTAGACAATAGGAGTTGTCTTATTCCAAAACTTAGTTACAAAACAAATCTTGTAAACTCTTTCCTCAACCATTTTGGTTTCAACTCTACTTCTCTTCTACTTGATGGAAAAGCCTACCCCATGACCAAAGACTTCACCATGTGCAAAGGACTTCTTCAACTTCATCAACTCTAATGACTTCAACTTCTTCAACATCTTCAACATGTACACCAAGGACTTCAACTTGGATATCACTAAAGACTACAAGTCTTGAGTAACATTTCACTTGAAGACTAAGGAAACACAACTTAGAAGAAACCATCATCACTTTTGAAGATTTGTGACCAAGACACAAGAATTCTCCAAGGATACAAAGACCTCATTCAAGAAGAATCAACCAAGAAGGATGGAAAGATCTCAAGTAAACCATATAGATGGACCACCATATTTTAGTTAAGTCAAACCCACCAACTTATGTGGTGTAACAAAAATATTTTGTTGCCTAAAAATGTGCTTGACCTTTGTTTGAGTGAAATGTTTGTTTGTGATTGCTTGCACATTGCTTGTGTGAATTGTGATGTGTGTGATTAAAACTGATTCCTTAGAAAAACCTTTTGCCTATTCTAATCCCCTCCAACCCAAACAGATGACTTCTCCAAGAAACTCCAACATCAAGGATGATGACAACAACAACAACCAAGAGGACAACATGAGAGAACTCCTAGCAACCCAACACCAATTGAGCCAACTAACAACTCAGTTCATAGCCAACAATAGTGATAAAGACCCTACCTTGCAAAAGTTTTTGGAAGAACAATCCCAACTGATGCTTAAAGTGACTAATCAAATGATCAGCATGGAAGAAAACTATCCCAAAAGAGTGTATAACAACAAGGATGACAAGAATATTATTCTAGATGGAGCCCCAGCTTGCATTATTTGTGGAGACAAGGACCACACTTCCAAGGAGCATGAAGATCAATGCCCCAATTGTGAAGAGGAACATCCAGTTGGCCAATGCCCCACATCTCAAGTTACTTGTTACCTTTGTGAAGGAAACGACCATGTACCTACTCAATGCCCCGTCTATGCCATTATTGAACAAAGGAAACAAGAAGGATCCAAGTATGCCAAGAATGTTGATGACAAAGGAAAAGGACCACTCATACCTCCAAACAAGACAACCCAATTCAAAGGATCAAAGAAGCCCAAGAAACCAAAGCAAGACATGAGCCTTGTGCAATGTCGTAAATGTAAGGAAATGGGACACTACCCCAGTGGATGCCCGAGAACTCAAGAATAAAGAGATCGGCCAAGTAGTGTGCAACAACTGCAAAGAGCTAGGCCACTATGTAGCCACTTGTCCACAAGAGCAACGTAAAGAACTCCAAGATATCCACTGTTTCAATTGCAAGGAACCAGGACACTATGTGAGCAATTGTCGAGAAAAGATGAAGAACAAGATAAACAAGCCTATGAAGGATCTCAACCTTGGCCCATGAGTCAAGAATGGAAACAAAGGACACTAAGCAGAAGTTTTCCAAGAAGAAGTTTTCCAAGATTCCAAGCAAGCCAAGATGTAGTTTAGTTGGAAAAATTTTAAGGGTGGTAGTACCCTAAATGCTTTTGAACCTGCTTGTAACCCTAGCCTCCCCAAATCTCGGGACGAGATTTATTTTAAGGGTGGTAGCCTGTCACATCCCAAGATTTTCCAAATCTTGTAATGTGAAAAATAAATTAAACAAAATAAATTTTTTGTGAAAATCAGGGTGAAAAGAAACTTTTGTTTCTAAAAGGAAAACTTTAGCCAAAGTTTGTTAAAGATGGGATTCTAAAGTTTGAATTCAACAAAATCCAAATCAAGGGAATTGCATTCCTCAATGAATGTATCTGGAAATTTGAACACTTGGAACATAAATCCAAAACCCTAAACTCTAATGGAAGGAAATCATTTTCCAAAGCATCTCCAAATCTATGGATTTGATCCATACCAAAATTTGATCAACAAATAATCACAAAGGATCAAGAAAGACCTTAGAGATTGGTTTCACTTAGTTTGGAACCATAAACAAAATCTTGTGAATAATAAGATAAGGAAATTAAATTTCCAAAGCCAATAAAGCCCTTACCAAAGCCCATACCAATTGGTGAACAAATAATCCTAAAGGGATTTATAAAGATAAACATTTAATAAAGGAAAAATAAATTGTTTTGGAAACACTGTTTTAGATCTTTTAATAAAAGACTTTGGTTTCAAATGAAAAGATAAGCCAAATTAATTTTGGCCAAACTTTTGAAATAAAATATTTTGTTTTGATAAAATGAGTAAAGGTTTATTTCAATAAAATAAAGGATTTAAATATCCAATTTTATTTAAGTAAAGGCTTTCCCATTTTAATTAAAACACCAAAACTTATTTATTTATTTAAATAAGTTTCCAAGTATTCTTTTATTTTTCAAATTAAACCTTCTGGTTTGGTTTTGAAAATAATTGGATTTCAAATGGAAATTTTGTTAAAAAAAAAATCAAACCCAAATAACTAAAGATCCACTTTATTTAAATAATAAATGGATCTTAAAATTAAATAAAAATAATATTTCATTTTGAGATTTGGATTATGTTGCCAAACAGAACCAAATTCAAAGTGAAGTTTGCTGTTGGTTTGAATTGATTTGAGTGTTGTTTGATTGTTTGAATAATTGTTTGAAATTGAAAACAGAAAAAGAATTAGAAAAGGAAAAATAAAGCAGACAGAAAAAAAATAAGAAATAGAACAGCCCACCTTTTTGGCCCAACTAGCCCAACAGCAGCCCACCAAGCCCACCTGTTCTCTTCCCCGAAGCCTTCCTTTCTCACCCAGATTCCTACCCGCGTAGTCAATGACAGCCCGGACCCTCTTCTCTCTCTCACTCACTCGCTGACGAGACGACCCCACCTCCTCTTACTCCTTCCCCCGAACCGTTTTTCTTCACCGCTTAAACAACCCACTGAGACACCGACTGGTGGACCTCCTCCTCTCTCCTTTTCCCACTGACCGTTGGACCCCACTGCTCCTGTTCTCCTTCCCCACCCGCGCGACCAGTTCTTCTCCTCGTTCTGCCGTTGATTCCTCCAGTTCAATTCACCTTAATGACGCGAGTAAAACCTGCAGTGATCACGCAGATGGTAACGCCTCCCTCTCCTCTATAATTCCCCTCTGGCACCCCGCGCTGACACGCTTTAGACTGCCCCAATTTCGAGCTCAAGCTCCACTGCTCCGACGATGTTCCGGTGACAATTCCGACGAAACCCCACTGCCCCTTGCATCCCTAAGCACCCCAGCAGCTTCTCCACCTCCAGGCGCACCTACTAGTACATCTAGTTCACTCGCGCGAGCCTCACAGCGTCGGCAAGGACAAGCTCGACTCGCCACCACCGTCGGCCTCGACTCCGGCAAGCCTTCCTGGTGAGCATGACTTCCCGCCTCCCCTTTTGATGCTCCCTTACGCGACCGTGCGCACCTAACCGCGCCTCTCCTTTGCCTTAGCACGGTCCCGAGCGACGCCAACGACGACAACCCGAGAGCACCGCCGCCCGCAGCAACTCCGGCGAGAGATTGCCAACCCGTCTGTGCGCCCCCTTCCTCCCCATCAGCACGTTGAGCTTCCCCAAGCGTCTGCGAACTCGGTGAGCCTCCCCTTTTCCTCTTCCGCTTCCTGTATCGCCGGCACCGTCATCGACCGATCGCTCCGCCGCCAGCCAGGCCGCTGCGCCGCTCGTGGTCGAGCACCCCACAACCGTTCGATCTGGATCGTACGCATTAGATAGAATCACTTAAACGCGAATGGGTATGCGCCCTGTACCGTGAATCTAACTTAATCCAACGCTCCACGTAGCTCGATCCGGCCGAACCGTTATCAACCAATGAAATAGTGCCGCGTGGCCAGTATTAGATCTGAATTAGAATTTGAAAACATAAACTTTTGCCAATTTCAAACCCATGTATCTTTTGATCCACACGTCCAAATTTTACAAATTTGATGTCGTTGGAATCAGCAAGACAAGACCTAGCCAACCCTGCCCTTAGTTTAGCAAATAGTATTTGTTAGCTTGTTTGATTTTGCAGATTCTTTTGTGTTCTTGCTAACATTAGAAAAATCATTTGAAAATGATTCTTAGGTTAAAACCTTTGCAAATTGGTTTGTTGTGACCTTACTGACCCTAGGAACCAACCAATAGATTGGAAAATGATTTTGGAAAAGAATAGGATGGATTAATTAGTTTAGTCCATTTCTAGCTAACTAAAACTATTTGTTTTGTTTATGAAAATGCTTTCATAAAGAAAACTTTGGAGAAAATGTTTTGAACCAAACCTACTGACCCAAAACACCAAGTTTTGCAATAGCAACTCATTTGGTGAAACCTATAGGTTAATACCCTAGTAGAAATATTTCTACACCACATAGAGTGATACTTTGTTTTGCAAATGGTTCTATAGTGAAACCTTTTGCAAATGACTTAGCCACTTCACAAAATGACCAATAGGTGTGCCCAAATGTCTATGACCCATTAGGAACCCCTTTTTCAAACAAATCAAGGCTTGGCATGCTTGCATGCATTTCTTTAACTTTGCCACTTTGGTAAATGACCATTTTGGATCTTACAAAGTTTAGGAATCTAATAGAGACCCTCTTTGCAAATGACTTTGCCATTTTGGTAAATGACCAATTTGGAACTTACAAAGTTTAGAAGCCTAGTGGAGACCACCTTTACAATTAGAACCATCCTTTGCATGCTTACATGCATTACCTTGACTTTGTTATTTTATGTGTGTTGTTTTGTTTGATTGGTGGATTGAGTTGGTGTTTGCTTGATTGACTTGTAGTGAAGTTAGAGAAGAGTGAGACTAACAAGATCAAGGAGTAAACCTATACCCTCTACCAAAAAAGGCAAGTGATGCTTCATATCATTATCCCATTATTTTCAATATGCATTAGTGTTTTTGCTAAGTAAAACTTGCATGGTTTTTATTTTGCTAAGTATAGATCTTGCTATAGGAGAACTAGTAGAATGAATCCTTAGAAGGATTTACCTTAGTTAAGAATCCTATTACTACCAAGCTTAGCCTAGCTACTAGAAAACAAGGGTGGTTTATATATTCACACTATGGAAAAATATTCTAAGTCTAAGGACTTGTTTTTATTTAACAAAACAACTAAGTTAATGAATCACCTGGGTGGAATGGAAAGAATGGGATATGTTGAGTGGTTACACAAGGCCAGGGGTACTGGTGAACCTTGTGTATCTCACTTGTGGATGGCCACCCAGGAAACAAAGAGATTTGAGATGTCAAATGTTGAGAAGCTTCAAGTGCAACCACTTGGCAATATGGGCTCTGCCATGATCATATAGGTTGCAAGAACTTAGCCACATGGACAGTGGGTGGTAGTGATTGATAGGTTGGAATGCGTCCATGTTGGTCTAAGGGAAGGCTTCTGAAAGATTTTGTCTTGGGAAACCAAGTCTTGTGGGTAAAGTGCACCACCTCTGCAGAGTGTAAAACCTAAGTACTTAGCCATGTCCACAGTAAAGGACATTTTGAGCATCAAGACATGGAAACTTCAAGAATCTCATCACTCCAATTTTCTAAATTAAAATTTGTGGGTGAACAAGGGTTGTGTGAAATTCTTCAATCTTTGATGGAGAGATGGCTTGGTACAAGGATCTCAAAATCTTAGATTGAGGAAATTTGTTTTTGACAAGCAAATCTTCAGTCTTTGATTGGTAGATGCCCTGAGTGGATCTCCAGTCTTTGATTGGTAGATGTCTTGGAAAGTTTTTGCCAAACAAAACTTAGTGTTTTCAAACTGATAGGAAAAATCTATTTTGAGCAAAGCAAGCCTAAGCTCCACCAGCCAAATGCATATAGAATTATAGTCCACTTAAAATATACTAAGGTATCACTTGCCAATACAATTCCAATGTATTGACCCTTGTGGCTGTAACTTATGATGTTGCAGGTTTGATTGATTTTAGTGAGGATTGATTGATTAGGATTACAAGTCTACAACCAACATGTCTGCCTGTGGCACTTTGAAGATGAAGGACCCATGACTATAGTTATTCCGCTGCAATGTAATGTAAATAGCCAGTGAGCTATGTTTGATGTAATAAAACTATTTTATTCCTGGTTATAAAGTTGTATTATGACCTTTGTTTCTTGATATTACATCTGAACTGTGGATGCTAGCTAATGATCCAGGGACTAGCATTGTAAACACAGGGGACTCAATCTTATTATAGGTTGGGGACGCTACAAGCTCACACATGCAAAATGACTCTGGTGGTTAATAAAAAGAACACACATGCAATGACACTGGTGGATCCATAGGTGGATTATGAAATGAACACACATGCAATGACACTGGTGGATCCATAGGTGGTATGTGAGAAGAACACACATTTCAATGACTCTGGTTGTTGTTACTAAAAAGAACAGACATGCAATGACACTGTTGGATCCCGTTGGAGATATGCCCAAGAGGCAATAATAAAGTGGTTATTATTATATCTTTATGTTTATGATTAATGTTTATATCCCATGCTATAATTGTATTAACCGGAAACATTAATACTTGTGTGTTTTGTAAACATAAAAGAGTCCCTAGTAAGCCTCTTGTTAAACTAGCTTGTTGTTTAATGGATGATCATGGTTTCCTGATCATGGACATTGGATGTCGTTAATAACAAGATCATATCATTAGGAGAATGATGTGATGGACACACACCCATAGTAAGCATAGCATAAGATCAAGTCATTAAGTTCGTTTTGCTACAAGCTTTCAAATGCATAGTAACCTAATCCTTCGACCATGAGGTTATGTTAATCACCATCACCGGATGGATACTTTGATGACATCAAACACCGCTTCGTAACTGGGTGGTTATAAAGGTGACATTGGGTATTCTGAAAGTATGTGTTGAAGCGCATGGACCAAGATTGGGATTTGTCCATCCATATGACGGATAGATATGCTCTGGGCCCTCTCGATGGAATGTCATCTAGTTAGCTTGCAAGCATGTGACTAGGTCACTAGGGATGACATATCATGGAACGAGTAAAGAGTACTTATCAGTAACGAGGTAGAACTAGGTATAGAGATACCGATGATCAAACCTCGGATAAGTGTAGTATCGCGTGACAAAGGGAATTGGTCTCGTATGTAAATGGTTCTATCGATCACGAAGTCATCGTTGAGTATGTGGGAGCCGTTATGGATCTCTAGGTCCCGCTGATGGTTATTGATAGGAGATGTGTCTCTATCATGTCTACATATTCACGAACCGTAGGGTGACACACTTAAGGTTCGAAGTTGTTTTAAGTAGATATGGAATGTGCGTTGGAGACCAAATCTTGTTTGGAGTCTCGGATTGGATCCGGGACATCACGAGGAGATACGGAATTGTCTGGGGAATAAGATTCATATATTGGGGATCATTTTCTAAGTTAGGAAATGTTCCAGAGTATTTGTATGGGGATTCTAGAAGGTTTCAGAATGTTCCGGAAGGTTCTAGAAGATTTCTTGGAGTTTACTTGAAAACCAAGAAAGGATCAAGGAATCCTTGTGGGGTAAGACAAGGATTCGTGGGGGAGTAGGACTCTCCCCCACCTCCTTGATCGCCAGCCAAGGGAGAGGGGAGTCCTACAAGGACTCCACCTCCCCATGGCGCCTCCCTCCTCTAAATAGAGGGATGGAGGCACAAGCCCCCTTGCCCCTTCTATTCTCTAGATCTCAAGTTTCCTCTCTCCTCCTCCTTCCCTCTGCTCTGGCTTAGGCGAAGCCCTGCAGAATTCTCTACTCCACCACCACCACCACGCCGTCGTGCTGCTAGGATTCCGTGGAGAGATCTACTACCTCCATTGCCGTCAACGTGGAGAGAGGAAGGTTCCTTGATTCGCACGTGTGGACATCATGGAGGCAGCCTTTGAGAATCTTGCCGGGAAGGATCGTCTACTCGATCTTGAGATCGGCAAGTGATCGACTACATCAACCGAGATCCGGATCCCGTTCTACAAGGCTTCGGATCTACAGGGTTAGTACAGATCTATCTCGTGCACATGTCTAATAGATTAGATCTTGGCTTTTATCTAGATTAGATCTGGGTTTGGTTCGTTCTTGCGGTAGAAATTTTTGTTTTCCATGCTGAACCCATCACCGGTATCGAGTCGTGTCTATGCGTAGATCTGTGCAGTAGAACATAATGGTTTTGTGGCGTTGATGCTCGTCTGGTCTTTTTTCTTTTTTTTTACTTTGATTATTGAGGGATGGTGGTATGAATCGGCCCTGGCTAACCTTACATGTCATCGCACATGAGACTTGCTCCACAGTTGACGATAACTTCGTATTGCACAAGTGGCTTTGCGGGTGTCTGTCTCTCCCATCATAGTGTAGATCAATTTACACTTTGCACTTGATAGCACTTGTATCAACGTTGTGGTTCATGTTCATAGGTAAGATCCGTTCTTATTCGAAATCCCTAAGCCATGTAAAACATGCAAATAAGATTAGAGGCGTCTAACTTGTTTTTGCAGGGGTTTTGTGATGTGATATGGCCATTATGTGATTGTGATTATATTTGATGTATGCAATGATCCTTATTGTAATATGGCAACGCGAGAACTAATGGTTGTCTTTAAATTTTGTTTAAGACCTACGTGTCTATTCATCATGTAATAGCTTTATTCCAAGTAGTTGTAATAGTTTCTGTTGGTGATGGACAACCATGAAGCGGCGCCACGGACCTTGACGCCACGCTAGTGATGATGGAGATCATGTCCATGCTTTGGAGATGGAGATCAAAGGCACAAGAAGAAAGGCCATATCATATCACATATTATGAATTGCATGTGATGTTAATCCTTTATGCATATTGTATTGCTTAGATAGCGACGATAGTATTATAAGATGATCCCTCTCACTAAATATCAAGTAATAAAGTGTTCGTCCTTAGTAGGCACCGTTGCTAAGACTCGTCGTTTCGAAGCATCTCATGATGATCGGGTGTGATAGATTCTACGTGTGCATACGACGGGTGCAATCCAGATTTGCACATGCGGATACTAAGGTTAACCTTGACGAGCCTAGCATGTACAGACATGGTCTTGGAACACGGAATACCGAAAGGTAAAGCATGAGTCATATGGATGATATGATGAACATGTTGATTGTTCGCCTTTAAAGCTACATCATCTCACGTGATGATCGGACTTGGTGTAGTGGATTTGGTTCGTGTAATCACTAAAACAACTTGAGGGATGTTGTTTTGAGTGGGAGTTTATTTGTAATTTGGATTAGTCGAACTCAATTTATCATAAACATAATCAAAGTGAATTTGCATAGTTTGTTGTAGTCATTGGCATCCGTTCACCACCTTACACTTAGTTATAGTTGAGATGGTGGAACTATAGAAATTCTGGATATTTTCTTTACGAACTGGTATCGTATTGTTTTGAGTGTCAATCTAAAGTTTAAAAGTCATGTTGCAAACCTTCAGCAAACTCCGCTTACTCTGTGAAGTTTAATAAACAGTATTAAATCAAGAGTAACAATTCCAGTGTTAGTATCTAATGTATCATGTTTGCCTCCATGATTCTTGATACTCAAAAGATTGTTTTTAATATCAAGTTTATCTAAGAGCTGAAAGCAATGTTTCAGAAACCATCATATGTGAAAGGTATTGCGATATCTAAAACAATGTGTTGGTTACAACATGATAGAGTATACGTCCTCATATTTGATGAGAATTTGTGAAGGTTGGAGACGCCAGTCATCCTAATCCTCCAAAAGGTTTGGAAAAGAAACATTATACTCGCAATTCACCTTTACAAGCTATAACAACTTGATCATGAAAGTTGTCATGATAAGGATGAATAGAAGATGTAAGTAAAATGTTTACTACACTAAAAGATTACTAAAGAATGGATTTTTGAAAGAATGCCAAACATTTGATGAAGGTGATCCACTTCAAAGTGCAAGTCCAAAGGTATTAGTATTTGACTATACACACTTTGTACTATGTGTCATGTGAATGACACCACTATTGATGTTGATAGATTCTTTTAAAAGAGAAGGAATTGTTGAAAGAGAATCTATAAAATATTTGGCAGAAAAGAAAAGATTGGAGATGTCCAACTTAGGTATATAGAAGATACATGTTATGGCTGTATTCCTTGGTTGTTAAACAATGTGGTTCTGCGGTATTGGATACCGAATTTGTTGGTATGAAGTGTCATACAGGACAACACAATTCATGAACTACAATGGCCTAAGTAACTAGTAAGAGAATATGTGATGATGTTCATCGAAAACAAACAAAGGGTTGTTGTGTTGCTCATTAACATCAAAGCTTGCCTTCAAGATTTGTTTCAATAATTGTTATTTTGATCAGGTATTATGAAGACAAAAGGTTGTTCAAATAATTACCATATTCCATAATAGATGGATGATATACAAGTCTGGTTGGAGAAATAACAACCATAAAACTAATGCTAAAATGTCGCAAGACAAATGATTGAAAGATCACTTGCGAAGTGACATCGCTGTTTAAATTATATTGAAAGGGATACATTAAGAAAAACTCCATGTTGATGGATTTTTGGAGTCTTTGATTTTGATCAAATGACGCTTGTGATACTTTCCTGGAGATAACTAAAACTCCGTTCGTAGGCCAAAAGAGGAACGGACGACTAACCGTTTGGAATTTGTACATATTGATGTATATAGTCCATTATGTGTAGTCGTGGGCGATGGATTTCAACTTCATATGCTTTCTCCGAAGATTTGAGTGAAGTATATGTATATACTTACTCAATAAGTAAGAAGTATGAAACATTTGAAAATGTTCAAAGACTTTCAAGATGAAGTGGAAAATTATTGTAACAAGAAAATAAAAAGGTTTATGATTGGATCATAAAGAAAGATGTTTGAGTTACAAGTTTAGCAAAACACCTAAGATTTGAGGAATCGTTCCATGGATTTGCATTTACCAAAACACCATAGGAGTATGGAGTGTTCAAGATATGTAATGAAACCTTGTTTGACATGATAATATCAAAGGTGTCATTTATAAAACTACCATTATATTTTAAAATATTAAAGCTTTAGTGACTACCGCTTTTACACTGAAAAGATCTCCATTGTGAACCGTTGAAATGACACCATATAAGTCATGGTTTGGGATAAAACCCAGGTTGTCCTTTCTTAAATTTTTGGTATGCTAGGCATAAGTAAAGTGTTTACAACCAAAGTCAGATGAGCATGTCTTTGTAGGTTATTTCGAATAACCATTGGGTATTCCTCCATAACACCAAAGACAAAAGTGTTTGTCGCTTAGAATGTCGAGTTTCTTGAGAAGGAATTTTTGGTGAAAAGTCAAGTGGGAGGACAATAGAACTTTGACAAGGTTGTTGAACCTTGGCTAATATGTGCTGAGTTGCGCAGCATCGGTAAGTGTCCCGGAGGCAGCAACAATGCTCATGGCTCACGTGCCTCAAAGTTTGTGGTCACGGAGATCTAAGTTACTATTGAACTAAGTAGGTCGGGTAAATAATCAAATGCCAAGATTTGAGAGTTAAATCATTGTTGTTTGACAATGATGAACCGACTACATGCAAATAATCAATGATGGGCCCTGACTTCGTTAAGTGGCTTGAAGCCATAAAATCCATGATAATTCCATACATGAGAAATCAAGCTTTGAATTTGAAAGACCCTCTGGAAAGGTGCAAGACCTTACATTCGTATATGGATCTATAAAGAAATAGACATGGATGTTTCACATCTATGAAATAGTCGACATGTCGGAAAGAGTATACGACAATGTTCAAAGAATTGACTATGATAAGATTTGATCTTTCATAGCGATATTTAGTCTGGACGGATTAATGTAGCAACCACTACATATATTTTGGTATATGGTAGTTGAACAAACAAAACAAGTTCTTCTAATAGAATGGTTACCTAGGACGTGTACATGACATGATCCAAAGGGTTTTTTGTTAATTCAAAGGATGCTAAAAGAGTATGCAAAACTTCAATGGTTGAAGTGAGCATCGCGGAGTTGGAATCTTCACCGTGATGAAACCGTTAAAAGGTTTAATTTCATCAGAGACGATGGAGATGTTTGCATTTTGCAAGAAATTAAGTGGGAGCGCTAAGACATATTTCTAATACATTATGTGAAAGACATATTGTTGATTAGAAATGATGTATCTTTTATTGACACAGGTTAAGAATTTCATTTCGATGAAAGACTTAGGCATAACCCAAGAATTAGGCATCAATGTCTATATGGATAGATTGAGTCGCTAATATGGTTTTGCCAAATGTACATAGATAAGATGTTGAATGGGTTCAATATGGAAATGACAAGAAAGGTTCTTGACGCACGGAAAGGACTGAATCAAGATTCAAGTGTGTTGACACGAGATTCAAGTGTTTTGACACTTGGTGAAATCACAAGAATATTTTGATCAATCATTCTTTGAGATGTACACATACAGATATGTCCTATGCTCTAAATGTTATGAGCATATACCAGAATGACTCATAAGATGATCATTGGACAATAGTAGGGATATTCCTATGATCTTTGGAAGAACTAAGAATATATTATTTATATAGTGGTGACAAATAATTCATTGTAAATTGTTACATTGATACTAGTTTTTTCACAAATTAAGTTTATCTCAATTTAAACTATGGGTGGCACAATGTAATGGAAAGGAAGTTCCATAACGGATTTGGTTGAGTACCAAAGTTAAAACATTGTGACAGATACTACAACAAAAGGCTAAGTATCTGACTACTATTGTAGCAGCAAATGAGGGCATTTGCGTCAAGTAGTTTGTTATCAAACCAGGTGTGGTTCATAGCGGGATAATACTATGAAGATACATTGTATGACAATTGTATCAACATGATTTAATCCCAAGGAACTAAAGGTCTCACCAAAGGACCAAATTTATACAATGTCATCTCATTGGAGAATGAGTAATGCGTAGAGACGCAAGGAAATGCAAATACACACGGACCTGGAAGTGTCAGATCCAAAGATTATGTTTACCACTAGCAATAGTGTCTATACAACACCACAAAGCCATAGGTGTTGAATGCACAAATTTTTAACTAGATTATTGACTCTAGCGCAAGTGGGAGACTGTTGGAGATATGCCCAAGAGGCAATAATAAAGTGGTTATTATTATATCTTTATGTTTATGATAAATGTTTACATCCCATGCTATAATTGTATTAAACGGAAACATTAATACTTTTGTGTTTTGTAAACATAAAAGAGTCCCTAGTAAGCCTCTTGTTAAACTAGCTTGTTGATTAATGGATGATCATGGTTTCCTGATCATGGACATTGGATGTCGTTAATAACAAGATCATATCATTAGGAGAATGATGTGATGGACACACACCCATAGTAAGCATAGCATAAGATCAAGTCATTAAGTTCGTTTTGCCACAAGCTTTCAAATGCATAGTAACCTAATCCTTCGACCATGAGGTTATGTTAATCACCATCACCAGATGGATACTTTGATGACATCAAACACCGCTTCGTAACTGGGTGGTTATAAAGGTGACATTGGGTATTCTGAAAGTATGTGTTGAAGCGCATGGACCAAGATTGGGATTTGTCCATCCATATGACGGATAGATATGCTCTGGGCCCTCTCGATGGAATGTCATCTAGTTAGCTTGCAAGCATGTGACTAGGTCACAAGGGATGACATATCGTGGAACGAGTAAAGAGTACTTATCAGTAACAAGGTAGAACTAGGTATAGAGATACCGACGATCAAACCTCGGATAAGTGTAGTATCGCGTGACAAAGGGAATTGGTCTCGTATGTAAATGGTTCTATCGATCACGAAGTCATCGTTGAGTATGTGGGAGCCGTTATGGATCTCCAGGTCCCGCTGATGGTTATTGATAGGAGATGTGTCTCTATCATGTCTACATATTCACGAACCGTAGGGTGACACACTTAAGGTTCGAAGTTGTTTTAAGTAGATATGGAATGTGCGTTGGAGACCGAATGTTGTTCGGAGTCTCGGATTGGATCCGGGACATCACGAGGAGATCCGGAATTGTCCAGGGAATAAGATTCATATATTGGGGATCATTTTCTAAGTTAGGAAATGTTCTAGAGTATTTGTATGGGGATTCTAGTAGGTTTCAGAATGTTCCGGAAGGTTCTAGAAAATTTCTTGGAGTTTACTTGAAAACCAAGAAAGGATCAAGGAATCCTTGTGGGGTAAGACAAGGATTCGTGGGGGAGTAGGACTCTCCGCCCACCTCCTTGATCCGCCGGCCAAGGGAGAGGGGAGTCTTACAAGGACTCCACCTCCCCATGGCGCCTCCCTCCTTTAAATAGAGGGGTGGAGGCACAAGCCCCCTTGCCCCTTCTATTCTCTAGATCTCAAGTTGCCTCTCTCCTCCTCCTTCCCTCTGCTCTGGCTTAGGCGAAGCCCTGCAGAATTCTCTACTCCACCACCACCACCACGCCGTCGTGCTGCTGCGATTCCGTGGAGAGATCTACTACCTCTGCTGCTCGCTAGAACGAGGAGAGGAAGGTCTGCTTCGACTCCGCATGTGTGACCGACTGCGGAACCGCTGCCAGAACACGGCGCCAGAAGGATCGTCTACTTGATCTTGAGATCGGCAAGTGATCGACCACATCAACCACGAGATCCATTCTCGCGCAAGGCTTTCGGATCTACAAGGGTTAGTACAGATCTATCTCGTTGCACATGTCTAATAGATTAGATCTTGGCTTTTATCTAGATTAGATCTGGGTTTGGTTCGTTCTTGCGGTAGAATTTTTTTGTTTTCCATGCTACTAACCCATCAGATCCATAGGTGGTATGTGAAGAGATCACACATGCAAAATGACTCTGGTGGATCCATAGGTGGTATGTGAAAAGAACACACATGCAAAATGACTCTGGTTGTTGTTATTAAAAAGAACACACATGCAATGACACTGGTGGATCCATGGGTGGATTGTGAAAAGAGCACACATGCAATAACACTGGTGATCCATATGTGGTATGTGAAAAGAACGAACATGCAATGACTCTGGTTGTTGTTTGTGAAAAGAAACCACATGCAATGACACTGTTGGATCCATGTGTGGTCTCTGAAGAGAGCACACATTTCAATGACTCTTGTTGTTGTTAGTAAAAAGAAAACACATGCAATGATACTGGTGGATCCATGTGTGGTCTCTGAAGAGAGCACACATGCAATGACACTAGTTGTTGTTACTAAAAAGAACACACATGCAATGACACTGGTGGATCCATGTGTGGATTGTGAAGAGAACACACATGCAAAATGACTCTGGTTGTTGTTACTAAAAGGAACACACATGCAATGACACTGGTGGACCCATAGGTGGTATGTGAAAAGAACACACAAGCAAAATGACTCTGGTTGTTGTTACTAAAAAGAACACACATGCAATGACACTGGTGGATCCATGTGTGGATTGTGAAAAGCACACACATGCAAAATGACTGGTTGTTGTTACTAAAAAGAACACACATGCAATGACACCGGTGGATCCATGTGTGGTCTCTGTAGAGAACACACATTTCAATGACACTGGTGGATCCATATGTGGTATGTGAAAAGAACACACATGCAAAATGACTCTGGTTGTTGTTACTAAAAAGAACACACATGCAATGACACTGGTGGATCCATGGGTGGATTGTGAAAAGAACACACATGCAATGACACTGGTGGATCCATAGGTGGTATGTGAAAAGAACACACATGCAAAATGAATCTGGTTGTTCTTACTAAAAAGAACACACATGCAATGACACTGGTGGATCCATAGGTGGATTATGAAATGAACACACATGCAATGACACTGGTGGATGCATAGGTGGTATGTGAGAAGAACACACATTTCAATGACTCTGGTTGTTGTTACTAAAAAGAACACACCTGCAATGACACTGGTGGATCCATAGGTGGTATGTGAAGAGATCACACATGCAAAATGACTCTCTTGGATCCATAGGTGGTATGTGAAAAGAACACACATGCAAAATGACTCTGGTTGTTGTTACTAAAAAGAACACACATGCAATGACACTGGTGGATCCATAGGTGGATTATGAAATGAACACACATGCAATGACACTGGTGGATGCATAGGTGGTATGTGAGAAGAACACACATTTCAATGACTCTGGTTGTTGTTACTAAAAAGAACACACATGTAATAACCCTGGTGGATCCATAGGTGGTATGTGAAGAGATCACACATGCAAAATGACTCTGGTGGATCCATAGGTGGTATGTGAAAATAACACACATGCCAAATGACTCTGGTTGTTGTTATTAAAAAGAACACGCATGCAATGACATTGGTGGATCCATGGGTGGATTATGAAATGAACACTGGTGATCTATATGTGGTATGTGAAAAGAAAACACATGCAATGACACTGGTTGTTGTTAGTGAAAAGAACACACATGCAATGACACTGGTGGATCCATGTGTGGTCTCTGAAGAGAGCACACATTTCAATGACTCTTGTTGTTGTTAGTAAAAATAAAACACATGCAATGACACTGGTGGATCCATGTGTGGTCTCTGAAGAGAGCACACATGCAATGACACTGGTTGTTGTTACTAAAAAGAACACACATGCAATGACACTGGTGGATCCATGTGTGGATTGTGAAGAGAACACACATGCAAAAAGACTCTGGTTGTTGTTACTAAAAGGAACACACATGCAATGACACTGGTGGATCCATAGGTGGTATGTGAAACGAACACGCAAGCAAAATGACTCTGGTTGTTGTTACTAAAAAGAACACACATGCAATGACACTGGTGGATCCATGTGTGGATTGTGAAAAGAACACACATGCAAAATGACTGGTTGTTGTTACTAAAAAGAACACACATGCAATGACACCGGTGGATCCATGTGTGGTCTTTGTAGAGAACACACATTTCAATGACACTGGTGGATCCATATGTGGTATGTGAAAAGAACACACATGCAAAATGACTTTGGTTGTTGTTACTAAAAAGAACACACATGCAATGACACTGGTGGATCCATGGGTGGATTGCGAAAAGAGCACACATGCAATGACACTTGTGGATCCATATGTGGTATGTGAAAAGAACACACATGCAATGACTCTGGTGGATCCATATGTGGATTATGAAATGAACACACATGCAATGACACTGGTCGATCCATAGGTGGTATGTGAGAAGAACACACATGCAAAATGACTCTGGTTGTTGTTACTAAAAAGAACACACATGCAATAACACTGGTGGATCCTTGGGTGGATTGTGAAAAGAACACACATGCAATGACACTGGTGGATCCATAGGTGGTATGTGAAAAGAAAACACATGCAAAATGACTCTGGTTGTTGTTACTAAAAAGAACACACATGCAATGACACTGGTGGACCCATATGTGATTTATGAAATGAACACACATGCAATGACACTGGTGGATCCATAGGTGGTATGTGAGAAGAACACACATGCAAAATGACTCTGGATGTTGTTACTAAAAAGAACACACATGCAATGACACTGGTGGATCCATGGGTGGATTGTGAAAAGAACACACATGCAATGACACTGGTGGATCCATAGGTGGTATGTGAAAAGAACACACATGCAAAATGACTCTGGTTGTTACTAAAAAGAACACACATACAATGACACTGGTGGATCCATAGGTGGATTATGAAATGAACACACATGCAATGACATTAGTGGATCCATAGGTGGTATGTGAGAAGAACACACATTTCAATGACTCTGTTTGTTGTTACTAAAAAGAACACGCATGCAATGACACTGGTGGATCCACAAGTGGTATGTGAAGAGATCACACAGGCAAAATGACTCTGGTGGATCCATAGGTGGTATGTGAAAAGAACACACATGCAAAATGACTCTGGTTGTTGTTACTAAAAACAACACACATGCAATGACACTGGTGGATCCATGGGTAGATTGTGAAAAGAGCACACATGCAATAACACTGGTGATCCATATGTGGTATGTGAAAAGAACACACATGCAATGACTCTGGTTGTTGTTAGTGAAAAGAACACACATGCAATGACACTGGAGGATGCATGTGTGGTCTCTGAAGAGAGCACACATTTCAATGACTCTTGTTGTTGTTAGTAAAAAGAAAACACATGCAACGACACTAGTGGATCCATGTGTGGTCTCTGAAGAGAGCACACATGCAATGGCACTGGTTGTTGTTACTAAAAAGAACACACATGCAATGACACTTGTGGATCCATGTGTGGATTGTGAAGAGAACACAAATGCAAAATGACTCTGGTTGTTGTTACTAAAAAGAATACACATGCAATGACACTGGTGGATCCATAGGTGGTATGTGAAAAGAACACACATGCAAAATGACTCTGGTTGTTGTTACTAAAAAGAACACACATGCAGTGACACTGGTGGATACATTTGTGGATTGTGAAAAGAACACACATGCAAAATGATTGGTTGTTGTTACTAAAAAGAACACACATGCAATGACACCGGTGGATCCATGTGTGGTCTCTGTAGAGAACACACATTTCAATGACACTGGTGGATCCATAGGTGGTATGTGAAAAGAACACACATGCAAAATGACTCTGGTTGTTGTTACTAAAAAGAACACACATTCAATGAGTCTTGTGGATCCATGTGAAAAGAACACACATGCAATGACACTGGTGGATCCATAGGTGGTTAGTGAAAGGACCACACATTTCATTGACTCTGGTTGTTGTTACTAAAAAGAACACACATGCAATGACACTGGTGGATCCATAGGTGGATTATGAAATGAACACAGATGCAATGACACTGGTGGATCCATAGGTGGTATGTGAGAAGAACACACATGCAAAATGACTCTGGTTGTTGTTACTAAAAGAATACACATGCAATGACACTGGTGGATCCATTGGTGGATTGTGAAAGGAACACACATGCAATGACACTGGTGGATCCATAGGTGGTATGTGAAAAGAACACACATGCAAAATGACTCTGGTTGTTGTTACTAAAAGGAACACACATGCAATGACACTGGTGGATCCATGGGATCCTTGTGTGGATTGTGAACCGCACACACATGCATTTTGACTGGTTGTTGTTACTAAAAAGAACACACATGCAATGACACCGGTGGATCCATGTGTGGTCTTTGTAGAGAACACACATTTCAATGACACTAGTGGATCCATATGTGGTATGTGAAAAGAACACACATGCAAAATGACTCTGGTTGTTGTTACTAAAAAGAACACACACGCAATGACACTGGTGGATCCATGGGTGGATTGCGAAAAGAGCACACATGTAATGACACTTGTGGATCCATATGTGGTATGTGAAAAGAACACACATGCAAAATGACTCTGGTTGTTCTTACTAAAAAGAACACACATGCAATGACACAGGTGGATCCATAGGTGGATTATGAAATGAACACACATGCAATGACACTGGTGGATGGATGCATAGGTTGTATGTGAGAAGAACACACATTTCAATGACTCTGGTTGTTACTATAAAGAACACACATGCAATGACACTGGTGGATCCATAGGTGGTATGTGAAGAGATCACACATGCAAAATGACTCTCTTGGATCCATAGGTGGTATGTGAAAAGAACACACATGCAAAATGACTGGTTGTTGTTACTAAAAAGAACACACATGCAATGGCACTGGTGGATCCATAGGTGGATTATGAACTGAACACACATGCAATGACACTGGTGGATGCATAGGTGGTATGTGAGAAGAACACACATTTCAATGACTCTGGTTGTTGTTACTAAAAAGAACACACATGTAATGACACTGGTGGATCCATAGGTGGTATGTGAAGAGATCAGACATGCAAAATGACTCTGGTGGATCCATAGGTGGTATGTGAAAATAACACACATGCCAAATGACTCTGGTTGTTGTTATTAAAAAGAACACGCATGCAATGACACTGGTGGATCCATGGGTGGATTGTGAAAAGAGCACACATGCAATAACACTTGTGATCCATATGTGGTATGTGAAAAGAACACACATGCAATGACTCTGGTTGTTGTTAGTGAAAATAACACACATGCAATGACCTTTGGTGGATCCATGTGTGGTCTCTGAAGAGAGCACACATTTCAATGACTCTTGTTGTTGTTAGTAAAAATAAAACACATGCAATGATACTGTTGGATCCATGTGTGGTCTCTAAAGAGAGCACACATGCAATGACACTGGTTGTTGTTACTAAAAAGAACACACATGCAATGACACTGGTGGATCCATGTGTGGATTGTGAAGAGAACACACATGCAAAATGACTCTGGTTGTTGTTACTAAAAGGAACACACATGCAATGACACTGGTGGATCCATAGGTGCTATGTGAAAAGACCACGCAAGCAAAATGACTCTGGTTGTTGTTACTAAAAAGAACACACATGCAATGACACTGGTGGATCCATGTGTGGATTGTGAAAAGAACACACATGCAAAATGACTGGTTGTTGTTACTAAAAAGAACACACATGCAATGACACCGGTGGATCCATGTGTGGTCTTTGTAGAGAACACACATTTCAATGACACTGGTGGATCCATATGTGGTATGTGAAAAGAACACACATGCAAAATGACTCTGGTTGTTGTTACTAAAAAGAACACACATGCAATGACACTGGTGGATCCATGGGTGGATTGCGAAAAGAGCACACATGCAATGACACTTGTGGATCCATATTTGGTATGTGAAAAGAACACACATGCAATGACACTGGTGTATCCATAGGTGGATTAAGAAATGAACACACATGCAATGACACTGGTCGATCCATAGGTGGTATGTGAGAAGAACACACATGCAAAATGACTCTGGTTGTTGTTACTAAAAAGAACACACATGCAATAACACTGGTGGATCCTTGGGTGGATTGTGAAAAGAACACACATGCAATGACACTGGTGGATCCATAGGTGGTATGTGAAAAGAACACACATGCAAAATGACTCTGATTGTTGTTACTAAAAAGAACACACATGCAATGACACTGGTGGATCCATATGTGATTTATGAAATGAACACACATGCAATGACACTGGTGGATCCATAGGTGGTATGTGAGAAGAACACACATGCAAATTGACTCTGGTTGTTGTTACTAAAAAGAACACACATGCAATGACACTGGTGGATCCATGGGTGGATTGTGAAAAGAACACACATGCAATGACACTGGTGGATCCATAGGTGGTATGTGAAAAGAACACACATGCAAAATGACTCTGGTTGTTGTTACTAAAAAGAACACACATACAATGACACTGGTGGATCCATAGGTGGATTATGAAATGAACACACATGCAATGACATTGCTGGATCCATAGGTGGTATGTGAGAAGAACACACATTTCAATGACTCTGGTTGTTGTTACTAAAAACAACACACATGCAATGAGAACACACATGCAATGACACTGGTGGATGCATGTGTGGTCTCTGAAGAGAGAACACATGTCAATGACTCTTGTTGTTGTTAGTAAAAAGAAAACACATGCAACGACACTGGTGGATCCATGTGTGGTCTCTGAAGAGAGCACACATGCAATGGCACTGGTTGTTGTTACTAAAAAGAACACACATGCAATGACACTAGTGGATCCATGTGTGGATTGTGAAGAGAACACAAATGCAAAATGACTCTGGTTGTTGTTACTAAAAAGAATACACATGCAATGACACTGGTGGATCCATAGGTGGTATGTGAAAAGAACACACATGCAAAATGACTCTGGTTGTTGTTACTAAAAAGAACACACATGCAATGACACTGGTGGATCCATTTGTGGATTGTGAAAAGAACACACATGCAAAATGATTGGTTGTTGTTACTAAAAAGAACACACATGCAATGACACCGGTGGATCCATGTGTGGTCTCTGTAGAGAACACACATTTCAATGACACTGGTGGATCCATAGGTGGTATGTGAAAAGAACACACATGCAAAATGACTCTGGTTGTTGTTACTAAAAAGAACACACATTCAATGAGTCTTGTGTATCCATGTGAAAAGAACACACATGCAATGACACTGGTGGATCCATAGGTGGTTAGTGAAAGGACCACACATTTCATTGACTCTGGTTGTTGTTACTAAAAAGAACACACATGCAATGACACTGGTGGATCCATAGGTGGATTATGAAATGAACACAGATGCAATGACACTGGTGGATCCATAGGTGGTATGTGAGAAGAACACACATGCAAAATGACTCTGGTTGTTGTTACTAAAAAGAATACACATGCAATGAAACTAGTGGATCCATGGGTGGATTGTGAAAAGAACACACATGCAATGACACTAGTGGATCCATAGGTGGTATGTGAAAAGAACACACATGCCAAATGACTCTGGTTGTTACTAAAAAGAACACACATGCAATGACACTGGTGGATCCATGTGTGGATTGTGAAAAGCACACATGCAAAATGACTGGTTGTTGTTACTAAAAAGAACACACATGCAATGACACCGGTGGATCCATGTGTGGTCTTTGTAGAGAACACACATTTCAATGACACTAGTGGATCCATATGTGGTATGTGAAAAGAACACACATGCAAAATGACTCTGGTTGTTGTTACTAAAAAGAACACACACGCAATGACACTGGTGGATCCATGGGTGGATTGCGAAAAGAGCACACATGCAATGACACTTGTGGATCCATATGTGGTATGTGAAAAGAACACACATGCAAAATGACTCTGGTTGTTCTTACTAAAAAGAACACACATGCAATGACACAGGTGGATCCATAGGTGGATTATGAAATGAACACACATGCAATGACACTGGTGGATGCATAGGTGGTATGTGAGAAGAACACACATTTCAATGACTCTGGTTGTTACTATAAAGAACACACATGCAATGACACTGGTGGATCCATAGGTGGTATGTGAAGAGATCACACATGCAAAATGACTCTCTTGGATCCATAGGTGGTATGTGAAAAGAACACACATGCAAAATGACTGGTTGTTGTTACTAAAAAGAACACACATGCAATGACACTGGTGGATCCATAGGTGGATTATGAACTGAACACACATGCAATGACACTGGTGGATGCATAGGTGGTATGTGAGAAGAACACACATTTCAATGACTCTGGTTGTTGTTACTAAAAAGAACACACATGTAATGACACTGGTGGATCCATAGGTGGTATGTGAAGAGATCACACATGCAAAATGACTCTGGTGGATCCATAGGTGGTATGTGAAAATAACACACATGCCAAATGACTCTGGTTGTTGTTATTAAAAAGAACACGCATGCAATGACACTGGTGGATCCATGGGTGGATTGTGAAAAGAGCACACATGCAATAACACTTGTGATCCATATGTGGTATGTGAAAAGAACACACATGCAATGACTCTGGTTGTTGTTAGTGAAAATAGAACACATGCAATGACACTGGTGGATCCATGTGTGGTCTCTGAAGAGAGCACACATTTCAATGACTCTTGTTGTTGTTAGTAAAAATAAAACACATGCAATGATACTGTTGGATCCATGTGTGGTCTCTAAAGAGAGCACACATGCAATGACACTGGTTGTTGTTACTAAAAAGAACACACATGCAATGACCTTTGGTGGATCCATGTGTGGATTGTGAAGAGAACACACATGCAAAATGACTCTGGTTGTTGTTACTAAAAGGAACACACATGCAATGACACTGGTGGATCCATAGGTGCTATGTGAAAAGACCACGCAAGCAAAATGACTCTGGTTGTTGTTACTAAAAAGAACACACATGCAATGACACTGGTGGATCCATGTGTGGATTGTGAAAAGAACACACATGCAAAATGACTGGTTGTTGTTACTAAAAAGAACACACATGCAATGACACCGGTGGATCCATGTGTGGTCTTTGTAGAGAACACACATTTCAATGACACTGGTGGATCCATATGTGGTATGTGAAAAGAACACACATGCAAAATGACTCTGGTTGTTGTTACTAAAAAGAACACACATGCAATGACACTGGTGGATCCATGGGTGGATTGCGAAAAGAGCACACATGCAATGACACTTCTGGATCCATATTTGGTATGTGAAAAGAACACACATGCAATGACACTGGTGTATCCATAGGTGGATTAATAAATGAACACACATGCAATGACACTGGTCGATCAATAGGTGGTATGTGAGAAGAACACACATGCAAAATGACTCTGGTTGTTGTTACTAAAAAGAACACACATGCAATAACACTGGTGGATCCTTGGGTGGATTGTGAAAAGAACACACATGCAATGACACTGGTGGATCCATAGGTGGTATGTGAAAAGAACACACATGCAAAATGACTCTGATTGTTGTTACTAAAAAGAACACACATGCAATGACACTGGTGGATCCATATGTGATTTATGAAATGAACACACATGCAATGACACTGGTGGATCCATAGGTGGCATGTGAGAAGAACACACATGCAAATTGACTCTGGTTGTTGTTACTAAAAAGAACACACATGCAATGACACTGGTGGATCCATGGGTGGATTGTGAAAAGAACACACATGCAATGACACTGGTGGATCCATAGGTGGTATGTGAAAAGAACACACATGCAAAATGACTCTGGTTGTTGTTACTAAAAAGAACACACATACAATGACACTGGTGGATCCATAGGTGGATTATGAAATGAACACACATGCAATGACATTGCTGGATCCATAGGTGGTATGTGAGAAGAACACACATTTCAATGACTCTGGTTGTTGTTACTAAAAAGAACACACATGCAATGACACTGGTGGATGCATGTGTGGTCTCTGAAGAGAGAACACATGTCAATGACTCTTGTTGTTGTTAGTAAAAAGAAAACACATGCAACGACATCAGGATCCATGTGTGGTCTCTGAAGAGCACACATGCAATGGCACTAGTTGTTGTTACTAAAAAGAACACACATGCAATGACACTAGTGGATCCATGTGTGGATTGTGAAGAGAACACAAATTCAAAATGACTCTGGTTGTTGTTACTAAAAGAATACACATGCAATGACACTGGTGGATCCATAGGTGGTATGTGAAAAGAACACACATGCAAAATGACTCTGTTGTTGTTACTAAAAGAACACACATGCAATGACACTGTGGATCCATTTGTGGATTGTGAAAAGAACACACATGCAAAATGATTGGTTGTTGTTACTAAAAAGAACACACATGCAATGACACCGGTGGATCCATGTGTGGTCTCTGTAGAGAACACACATTTCAATGACACTGGTGGATCCATAGGTGGTATGTGAAAAGAACACACATGCAAAATGACTCTGGTTGTTGTTACTAAAAAGAACACACATTCAATGAGTCTTGTGTATCCATGTGAAAAGAACACACATGCAATGACACTGGTGGATCCATAGGTGGTTAGTGAAAGGACCACACATTTCATTGACTCTGGTTGTTGTTACTAAAAAGAACACACATGCAATGACACTGGTGGATCCATAGGTGGATTATGAAATGAACACAGATGCAATGACACTGGTGGATCCATAGGTGGTATGTGAGAAGAACACACATGCAAAATGACTCTGGTTGTTGTTACTAAAAAGAATACACATGCAATGAAACTAGTGGATCCATGGGTGGATTGTGAAAAGAACACACATGCAATGACACTAGTGGATCCATAGGTGGTATGTGAAAAGAACACACATGCCAAATGACTCTGGTTGTTACTAAAAAGAACACACATGCAATGACACTGGTGGATCCATGTGTGGATTGTGAAAAGCACACACATGCAAAATGACTGGTTGTTGTTACTAAAAAGAACACACATGCAATGACACCGGTGGATCCATGTGTGGTCTTTGTAGAGAACACACATTTCAATGACACTAGTGGATCCATATGTGGTATGTGAAAAGAACACACATGCAAAATGACTCTGGTTGTTGTTACTAAAAAGAACACACACGCAATGACACTGGTGGATCCATGGGTGGATTGCGAAAAGAGCACACATGCAATGACACTTGTGGATCCATATGTGGTATGTGAAAAGAACACACATGCAAAATGACTCTGGTTGTTCTTACTAAAAAGAACACACATGCAATGACACAGGTGGATCCATAGGTGGATTATGAAATGAACACACATGCAATGACACTGGTGGATGCATAGGTGGTATGTGAGAAGAACACACATTTCAATGACTCTGGTTGTTACTATAAAGAACACACATGCAATGACACTGGTGGATCCATAGGTGGTATGTGAAGAGATCACACATGCAAAATGACTCTCTTGGATCCATAGGTGGTATGTGAAAAGAACACACATGCAAAATGACTGGTTGTTACTAAAAAGAACACACATGCAATGACACTGGTGGATCCATAGGTGGATTATGAACTGAACACATGCAATGACACTGGTGGATGCATAGGTGGTATGTGAGAAGAACACACATTTCAATGACTCTGGTTGTTGTTACTAAAAAGAACACACATGTAATGACACTGGTGGATCCATAGGTGGTATGTGAAGAGATCACACATGCAAAATGACTCTGGTGGATCCATAGGTGGTATGTGAAAATAACACACATGCCAAATGACTCTGGTTGTTGTTATTAAAAAGAACACGCATGCAATGACACTGGTGGATCCATGGGTGGATTGTGAAAAGAGCACACATGCAATAACACTTGTGATCCATATGTGGTATGTGAAAAGAACACACATGCAATGACTCTGGTTGTTGTTAGTGAAAATAGAACACATGCAATGACACTGGTGGATCCATGTGTGGTCTCTGAAGAGAGCACACATTTCAATGACTCTTGTTGTTGTTAGTAAAAATAAAACACATGCAATGATCTTGGATCCATGTGTGGTCTCTAAAGAGAGCACACATGCAATGACACTGGTTGTTGTTACTAAAAAGAACACACATGCAATGACACTGGTGGATCCATGTGTGGATTGTGAAGAGAACACACATGCAAAATGACTCTTGTTGTTGTTACTAAAAGGAACACACATGCAATGACACTGGTGGATCCATAGGTGCTATGTGAAAAGACCACGCAAGCAAAATGACTCTGGTTGTTACTAAAAAGAACACACATGCAATGACACTGGTGGATCCATGTGTGGATTGTGAAAAGAACACACATGCAAAATGACTGGTTGTTGTTACTCAAAAGAACACACATGCAATGACACAGGTGGATCCATGGGTGGGTTGTGTAGAGAACACACATTTCAATGACACTAGTGGATCCATATGTGGTATGTGAAAAGAACACACATGCAAAATGACTCTGGTTGTTACTAAAAGAACACACATGCAATGACACTGGTGGATCCATGGGTGGATTGCGAAAAGAGCACACATGCAATGACACTTCTGGATCCATATTTGGTATGTGAAAAGAACACACATGCAATGACACTGGTGTATCCATAGGTGGATTAAGAAATGAACACACATGCAATGACACTGGTCGATCAATAGGTGGTATGTGAGAAGAACACACATGCAAAATGACTCTGGTTGTTGTTACTAAAAAGAACACACATGCAATAACACTGATGGATCCTTGGGTGGATTGTGAAAAGAACACACATGCAATGACACTGGTGGATCCATAGGTGGTATGTGAAAAGAACACACATGCAAAATGACTCTGATTGTTGTTACTAAAAAGAACACACATGCAATGACACTGGTGGATCCATATGTGATTTATGAAATGAACACACATGCAATGACACTGGTGGATCCATAGGTGGTATGTGAGAAGAACACACATGCAAAATGACTCTGGTTGTTGTTACTAAAAAGAACACACATGCAATGACACTGGTGGATCCATGGGTGGATTGTGAAAAGAACACACATGCAATGACACTGGTGGATTCATAGGTGGTATGTGAAAAGAACACACATGCAAAATGACTCTGGTTGTTGTTACTAAAAAGATCACACATGCAATGACACTGGTGGATCCATAGGTGTTGTATGATATTACCACACATGCAATGCCATTGCTGGTTCGTTAGGTGGTATGTGAGAAGACCACACATTTCAATGACTCTGGTTGTTGTTACTCAAAAGAACACACATGCAATGACACTGGTGGATGCATGTGTGGTCTGAAGAGAGAACACATTTCAATGACTCTGGTTGTTGTTACTAAAAAGAACACACATGCAATGACACTGGTGGATCCATGTGTGGACTCTGAAGAGAGCACACATGCAATGGCACTGGTTGTTACTAAAAAGAACACACATTCAATGACACTGGTGGATCCATGTGTGGATTGTGAAGAGAACACACATGCAAAATGACTCTAGTTGTTGTTACTAAAAAGAACACACATGCAATGACACTGGTGGATCCATAGGTGGTATGTGAAAAGAACACACATGCAAAATGACTCTGGTTGTTGTTACTAAAAAGAACACACATGCAATGACACTGGTGGATCCATTTGTGGATTGTGAAAAGAACACACATGCAAAATGACTGGTTATTGTTACTAAAAAGAACACACATGCAATGACACCGGTGGATCCATGTGTGGTCTCTGTAGAGAACACATTTCAATGTCACTGGTGGATCCATATGTGGTATCTGAAAAGAACACACATGCAAAATGACTCTGGTTGTTGTTACTAAAAAGAACACACATTCAATGAGTCTTGTGGATCCATGTGAAAAGAACACACATGCAATGACACTGGTGGATCCATAGGTGGTTAGTGAAAGGACCACACATTTCATTGACTCTGGTTGTTGTTACTAAAAAGAACACACATGCAATGACACTGGTGGATCCATAGGTGGATTATGAAATGAACACAGATGCAATGACACTGGTGGATCCATAGGTGGTATGTGAGAAGAACACACATGCAAAATGACTCTGGTTGTTGTTACTAAAAAGAATACACATGCAATGAAACTAGTGGATCCATGGGTGGATTGTGAAAAGAACACACATGCAATGACACTAGTGGATCCATAGGTGGTATGTGAAAAGAACACACATGCCAAATGACTCTGGTTGTTACTAAAAAGAACACACATGCAATGACACTGGTGGATCCATGTGTGGATTGTGAAAAGAACACACATGCAACGACACCGGTGGATCCATGTGTGGTCTTTGTAGAGAACACACATTTCAATGACACTAGTGGATCCATATGTGGTATGTGAAAAGAACACACATGCAAAATGACTCTGGTTGTTGTTACTAAAAAGAACACACACGCAATGACACTGGTGGATCCATGGGTGGATTGCGAAAAGAGCACACATGCAATGACACTTGTGGATCCATATGTGGTATGTGAAAAGAACACACATGCAAAATGACTCTGGTTGTTCTTACTAAAAAGAACACACATGCAATGACACAGGTGGATCCATAGGTGGATTATGAAATGAACACACATGCAATGACACTGGTGGATGCATAGGTGGTATGTGAGAAGAACACACATTTCAATGACTCAAGTTGTTACTAAAAAGAACACACATGCAATGACACTGGTGGATCCATAGGTGGTATGTGAAGAGATCACACATGCAAAATGACTCTCTTGGATCCATAGGTGGTATGTGAAAAGAACACACATGCAAAATGACTGGTTGTTGTTACTAAAAAGAACACACATGCAATGACACTGGTGGATCCATAGGTGGATTATGAACTGAACACACATGCAATGACACTGGTGGATGCATAGGTGGTATGTGAGAAGAACACACATTTCAATGACTCGTTGTTGTTACTAAAAGAACACACATGTAATGACCTGGTGGATCCATAGGTGGTATGTGAAGAGATCAGACATGCAAAATGACTCGTGGATCCATAGGTGGTATGTGAAAATAACACACATGCCAAATGACTCTGGTTGTTGTTATTAAAAAGAACACGCATGCACTGACACTGGTGGATCCTTGGGTGGATTGTGAAAAGAGCACACCTGCAGTAACACGTGTGTTCCATATGTGGTATGTGACAAGAACACACATGCAATGACTCGTTGTTGTTAGTGAAAATAGAACACATGCAATGACATCAGGATCCATGTGTGGTCTCAAGAGAGCACACATTTCAATGACTCTTGTTGTTGTTAGTAAAATAAAACACATGCAATGATCTTGTTGGATCCATGTGTGGTCTCTAAAGAGAGCACACATGCAATGACACTGGTTGTTGTTACTAAAAGAACACACATGCAATGACACTGTGGATCCATGTGTGGATTGTTAATAGAACACACATGCAAAATGACTCTGGTTGTTGTTACTAAAAGGAACACACATGCAATGACACTGGTGGATCCATAGGTGCTATGTGAAAAGACCACGCAAGCAAAATGACTCTGGTTGTTGTTACTAAAAAGAACACACATGCAATGACACTGGTGGATCCATGTGTGGATTGTGAAAAGAACACACATGCAAAATGACTGGTTGTTGTTACTAAAAAGAACACACATGCAATGACACCGGTGGATCCATGTGTGGTCTTTGTAGAGAACACACATTTCAATGACACTGGTGGATCCATATGTGGTATGTGAAAAGAACACACATGCAAAATGACTCTGGTTGTTGTTACTAAAAAGAACACACATGCAATGACACTGGTGGATCCATGGGTGGATTGCGAAAAGAGCACACATGCAATGACACTTCTGGATCCATATTTGGTATGTGAAAAGAACACACATGCAATGACACTGGTGTATCCATAGGTGGATTAAGAAATGAACACACATGCAATGACACTGGTCGATCAATAGGTGGTATGTGAGAAGAACACACATGCAAAATGACTCTGGTTGTTGTTACTAAAAAGAACACACATGCAATAACACTGGTGGATCCTTGGGTGGATTGTGAAAAGAACACACATGCAATGACACTGGTGGATCCATAGGTGGTATGTGAAAAGAACACACATGCAAAATGACTCTGGTTGTTGTTACTAAAAAGAACACACATGCAATGACACTGGTGGATCCATATGTGATTTATGAAATGAACACACATGCAATGACACTGGTGGATCCATAGGTGGTATGTGAGAAGAACACACATGCAAATTGACTCTGGTTGTTGTTACTAAAAAGAACACACATGCAATGACACTGGTGGATCCATGGGTGGATTGTGAAAAGAACACACATGAAATGACACTGGTGGATCCATAGGTGGTATGTGAAAAGAACACACATGCAAAATGACTCTGTTTGTTGTTACTAAAAAGAACACACATACAATGACACTGGTGGATCCATAGGTGGATTATGAAATGAACACACATGCAATGACATTGCTGGATCCATAGGTGGTATGTGAGAAGAACACACATTTCAATGACTCTGGTTGTTGTTACTAAAAAGAACACACATGCAATGACACTGGTGGATGCATGTGTGGTCTCTGAAGAGAGAACACATGTCAATGACTCTTGTTGTTGTTAGTAAAAAGAAAACACATGCAACGACACTGGTGGATCCATGTGTGGTCTCTGAAGAGAGCACACATGCAATGGCACTGGTTGTTGTTACTAAAAAGAACACACATGCAATGACACTAGTGGATCCATGTGTGGATTGTGAAGAGAACACAAATGCAAAATGACTCTGGTTGTTGTTACTAAAAAGAATACACATGCAATGACACTGGTGGATCCATAGGTGGTATGTGAAAAGAACACACATGCAAAATGACTCTGGTTGTTGTTACTAAAAAGAACACACATGCAATGACACTGGTGGATCCATTTGTGGATTGTGAAAAGAACACACATGCAAAATGATTGGTTGTTGTTACTAAAAAGAACACACATGCAATGACACCGGTGGATCCATGTGTGGTCTCTGTAGAGAACACACATTTCAATGACACTGGTGGATCCATAGGTGGTATGTGAAAAGAACACACATGCAAAATGACTCTGGTTGTTGTTACTAAAAAGAACACACATTCAATGAGTCTTGTGGATCCATGTGAAAAGAACACACATGCAATGACACTGGTGGATCCATAGGTGGTATGTGAAAAGAACACAGATTTCATTGACTCTGGTTGTTGTTACTAAAAAGAACACACATGCAATGACACTGGTGGATCCATAGGTGGATTATGAAATGAACACAGATGCAATGACACTGGTGGATCCATAGGTGGTATGTGAGAAGAACACACATGCAAAATGACTCTGGTTGTTGTTACTAAAAAGAATACACATGCAATGAAACTAGTGGATCCATGGGTGGATTGTGAAAAGAACACACATGCAATGACACTGGTGGATCCATAGGTGTTATGGGAAAAGAACACACATGCAAAATGACTCTGGTTGTTACTAAAAAGAACACACATGCAATGACACTGGTGGATCCATGTGTGGATTGTGAAAAGCACACACATGCAAAATGACTGGTTGTTGTTACTAGAAAGAACACACATGCAATGACACCGGTGGATCCATGTGTGGTCTCTGTAGAGAACACACATTTCAATGACACTGGTGGATCCATATGTGGTATGTGAAAAGAACACACATGCAAAATGACTCTGGTTGTTGTTACTAAAAAGAACACACATGCAATGACACTGGTGGATCCATGGGTGGATTGCGAAAAGAGCACACACGCAATGACACTTGTGGATCCATATGTGGTATGTGAAAAGAACACACATGCAAAATGACTCTGGTTGTTCTTACTAAAAATAACACACATGCAATGACACTGGTGGATCCATAGGTGGATTATGAAATGAACACACATGCAATGACACTGGTGGATGCATAGGTGGTATGTGAGAAGGACACACATTTCAATGACTCTGGTTATTGTTACTAAAAAGAACACACATGCAATGAAACTGGTGGATCCATAGGTGGTATGTGAAGAGATCACACATGCAAAATGACTCTCTTGGATCCATAGGTGGTATGTGAAAAGAACACACAAGCAAAATGACTCTGGTTGTTGTTACTAAAAAGAACACACATGCAATGACACTGGTGGATCCATAGGTGGATTATGAAATGAACACACATGCAATGACACTGGTGGATGCATAGGTGGTATGTGAGAAGAACACACATTTCAATGACTCTGGTAGTTGTTACTAAAAAGAACACACATGTAATGACACTGGTGGATCCATAGGTGGTATGTGAAGAGATCACACATGCAAAATGACTCTGGTGGATCCATAGGTGGTATGTGAAAATAACACACATGCAAAATGACTCTGGTTGTTGTTATTAAAAAGAACACGCATGCAATGACACTGGTGGATCCATGGGTGGTTTCTGAAAAGAGCACACATGCAATAACACTGGTGATCCATATGTGGTATGTGAAAAGAACACACATGCAATGACTCTGGTTGTTGTTAGTGAAAAGAACACACATGCAATGAAACTGGTGGATCCATGTGTGGTCTCTGAAGAGAGCACACATTTCATTGACTCTTGTTGTTGGTAGTAAAAATAAAACACATGCAATGATACTGGTGGATCCATGTGTGGATTGTGAAGAGAACACATATGCAAAATGACTCTGGTTGTTGTTACAAAAAAGAACACACATGCAATGACACTGGTGGATCCATGGGTGGATTGCGAAAAGAGCACACATGCAAAATGACTCTGGTTGTTGTTACTAAAAAGAACACACATGCAATGACACTGGTGGATCCATGTGTGGATTGTGAAGAGAGCACACATGCAAAATGACTCTGGTTGTTGTTACTAAAAGGAACACACATGCAATGACACTGGTGGATCCATAGGTGGTATGTGAAAAGAACACGCAAGCAAAATGACTCTGGTTGTTGTTACTAAAAAGAACACACATGCAATGACACCGGTGGATCCATGTGTGGTCTTTGTAGAGAACACACATTTCAATGACACTGGTGGATCCGTATGTGGTATGTGAAAAGAACACACATGCAAAATGACTCTGGTTGTTGTTACTAAAAAGAACACACATGCAATGACACTGGTGGATCCATGGGTGGATTGCGAAAAGAGCACACATGCAATGACACTTGTGGATCCATATGTGGTATGTGAAAAGAACAAACATGCAATGACACTGGTGGATCCATAGGTGGATTATGAAATGAACACACATGCAATGACACTGGTGGATCCATAGGTGGTATGTGAGAAGAACACACATGCAAAATGACTCTGGTTGTTGTTACTAAAAAGAACACACATGCAATAACACTGGTGGATCCTTGGGTGGATTGTGAAAAGAACACACATGCAATGACACTGGTGGATCCATAGGTGGTATGTGAAAAGAACACATATGCAAAATGACTCTGGTTGTTGTTACTAAAAAGAACACACATGCAATGACACTGGTGGATCCACAAGTGGTATGTTAAGAGATCACACATGCAAAATGACTCGGGTGGATCCATAGGTGGTATATGAAAAGAACACACATGCAAAATGACTCTGGTTGTTGTTACTAAAAAGAACACACATGCAATGACACTGGTGGATCCATGGGTAGATTGTGAAAAGAGCACACATGCAATAACACTGGTGATCCATATGTGGTATGTGAAAAGAACACACATGCAATGACTCTGGTTGTTGTTAGTGAAAAGAACACACATGCAATAACACTGGTGGATGCATGTGTGGTCTCTAAAGAGAGCACACATTTCAATGACTCTTGTTGGTGTTAGTAAAAAGAAAACACATGCAATGACACTGGTGCATCCATGTGTGGTCTGTGAAGAGAGCACACATGCAATGGCACTGGTTGTGGTTACTGAAAAGAACACACATGCAATGACACTAGTGGATCCATGTGTGGATTGTGAAGAGAACACAAATGCAAAATGACTCTGGTTGTTGTTACTAAAAAGAATACACATGCAATGACACTGGTGGATCCATAGGTGGTATGTGAAAAGAACACACATGCAAAATGACTCTGGTTGTTGTTACTAAAAAGAACACACATGCAATGACACTGGTGGATCCATTTGTGGATTGTGAAAAGAACACAAATGCAAAATGATTGGTTGTTGTTACTAAAAAGAACACACATGCAATGACACCGGTGGATCCATGAGTGGTCTCTGTAGAGAACACACATTTCAATGACACTGGTGGATCCATAGGTGGTATGTGAAAAGAACACACATGCAAAATGACTCTGGTTGTTGTCACTAAAAAGAACACACATTCAATGAGTCTTGTGGATCCATGTGAAAAGAACACACATGCAATGACACTGGTGGATCCATAGGTGGTATGTGAAAAGAACACACATTTCATTGACTCTGGTTGTTGTTACTAAAAAGAACACACATGCAATGACACTGGTGGATCCATAGGTGGATTATGAAATGGACACAGATGCAATGACACTGCTGGATCCATAGGTGGTATGTGAGAAGAACACACATGCAAAATGACTCTGGTTGTTGTTACTAAAAAGAACACACATGCAATAACACTGGTGGATCCTTGGGTGGATTGTGAAAAGAACACACATGCAATGACACTGGTGGATCCATAGGTGGTATGTGAAAAGAACACATATGCAAAATGACTCTGGTTGTTGTTACTAAAAAGAACACACATGCAATGACACTGGTGGATCCACAAGTGGTATGTTAAGAGATCACACATGCAAAATGACTCGGGTGGATCCATAGGTGGTATATGAAAAGAACACACATGCAAAATGACTCTGGTTGTTGTTACTAAAAAGAACACACATGCAATGACACTGGTGGATCCATGGGTAGATTGTGAAAAGAGCACACATGCAATAACACTGGTGATCCATATGTGGTATGTGAAAAGAACACACATGCAATGACTCTGGTTGTTGTTAGTGAAAAGAACACACATGCAATAACACTGGTGGATGCATGTGTGGTCTCTAAAGAGAGCACACATTTCAATGACTCTTGTTGGTGTTAGTAAAAAGAAAACACATGCAATGACACTGGTGCATCCATGTGTGGTCTGTGAAGAGAGCACACATGCAATGGCACTGGTTGTTGTTACTGAAAAGAACACACATGCAATGACACTAGTGGATCCATGTGTGGATTGTGAAGAGAACACAAATGCAAAATGACTCTGGTTATTGTTACTAAAAAGAATACACATGCAATGACACTGGTGGATCCATAGGTGGTATGTGAAAAGAACACACATGCAAAATGACTCTGGTTGTTGTTACTAAAAAGAACACACATGCAATGACACTGGTGGATCCATTTGTGGATTGTGAAAAGAACACAAATGCAAAATGATTGGTTGTTGTTACTAAAAAGAACACACATGCAATGACACCGGTGGATCCATGAGTGGTCTCTGTAGAGAACACACATTTCAATGACACTGGTGGATCCATAGGTGGTATGTGAAAAGAACACACATGCAAAATGACTCTGGTTGTTGTCACTAAAAAGAACACACATTCAATGAGTCTTGTGGATCCATGTGAAAAGAACACACATGCAATGACACTGGTGGATCCATAGGTGGTATGTGAAAAGAACACACATTTCATTGACTCTGGTTGTTGTTACTAAAAAGAACACACATGCAATGACACTGGTGGATCCATAGGTGGATTATGAAATGGACACAGATGCAATGACACTGCTGGATCCATTGGTGATATGTGACAAGAACAAACATTTCAATGACTCTGGTTGTTGTTACTAAAAAGAACACACATGCAATGACACTGGTGGATCCATAGGTAGATTATGAAATGAACACACATGCAATGACATTGGTGGATCCATAGGTGGTATGTGAGAAGAACACACATTTCAATGACTCTGGTTGTTGTTACTAAAAAGAACACACATGCAATGACACTGTTGGATCCATAGGTGGAATGTGAAGAGATCACACATGCAAAATGACTCTGGTGGATCCATAGGTGGTATGTGAAAAGAACACACATGCAAAATGACTCTGGTTGTTGTTACTAAAAAGAACACACATGCAATGACACTGGTGGATCCATGGGTAGATTGTGAAAAGAGCACACATCAATAACACTGGTGATCCGTATGTGGTATGTGAAAAGAACACACATGCAATGACTCTGGTTGTTGTTAGTGAAAAGAACACACATGCAATGACACTGGTGGATCCATGTGTGGTCTCTGAAGAGAGCACCCATTTCAATGACTCTTGTTGTTGTTAGTAAAAAGAAAACACATGCAATGACACTGGTGGATCCATGTGTGGTCTCTGAAGAGAGCACACATGCAATGGCACTAGTTGTTCTTACCAAAAAGAACAAACATGCAATGACACTGGTGGATCCATGTGTGGATTGTGAAGAGAACACACATGCAATATGACTCTGGTTGTTGTTACTAAAAAGAACACACATGCAATAACACTGGTGGATCCGTAGGTGGTATGTGAAAAGAACACAGATGCAAAATGACTCTGATTGTTGTTACTAAAAACAACACACATGCAATGACACTGGTGGATCCATGTGGGGATTGTGAAAAGAACACACATGCAAAATGACTGGTTGTTGTTACTAAAAAGAACACACATGCAATGACACCGATGGATCCATGTGTGGTCTCTCTAGAGAACACACATTTCAATGACACTGGTGGATCCATATGTGGTATGTGAAAAGAACACACATGCAAAATGACCCTAGTTGTTGTTACTAAAAAGAACACACATGCAATGACACTGGTGGATCCATGGGTGGATTGTGAAAAGAGCACACATGCAATGACACTTGTGGATCCATATGTGGGTGTGAAAAGAACACACATGCAATGACACTGGGGGATCCATAGGTGGATTATGAAATGAACACACATGCAATGACACTGGTGGATCCATAGGTGGTATGTGGGAAGAACACACATGCAAAATGACTCTGGTTGTTGTTACTAAAAAGAACACACATGCAATGACACTGGTGGATCCATGGGTGGATTGTGAAAAGAACACACATGCAATGACACTGGTGGATCCATAGGTGGTGTGTGAAAAGAACACACATGCAAAATGACTCTGGTTGTTGTTACTAAAAAGAACACACATGCAATGACACTGGTGGATCCATAGGTGGATTATGAAATGAACACACATGCAATGACACTGGTGCACTACTAGGAAAAACGTTATCAGTGGCGCACGAAAACAACTTTCTATGGCACATCTAGCAGTCGCCACTAAATTGTCGCCACTAAAATTACATTTCTGTGGTGCATATGCATATGCGCCACAGAATTCTCCAAATTTTGTGGCGCATATAGCCATATGCGCCACAGAATTATGTCCCAGATTTTGTGGCGCATATAGCTATATGCGTCACAGAATCCTTTTTTCAGAATTTTGAAATTTTCAGAATCTCGTACAAATACAGTATATAATAGGTATATTACAGGAAATACACAAAAATTAACAGAAATTCACAGAAAAGTTGCACGCAGCAGTACAAATGTTCCAGTTCACATATAATACATCAACAAGCACGAATGTTCACAAGTGTTCATCAATCACATCACTTAGAACCGAATAAGTGTACAAGTATATTTCACAAGTGTTCATCTCACTCACATAACTTACAACCACGAATGTTGTCACCGCCTATACCTTAGGACAGAATGTAGTACATCGAATCGCGATGCGGTGAGGAGGAGCGGCACCAAGATCTTCGTCCGGTTCTTCTTCCACACGTGTCTCCTCCACTTGGCCACCGCCTCCTCTCTAGTCACGTATCCCTTGTAGCTGTTGCCGCTGAACTTGTCCACTTGTTGGTGGCAGTCCACCCACTCCTCGTAGACACCTGGAACCCGACCCTTGTACACAACGTACGTCGGCATCTCTATTGACAAGGCATATTAGTACATCATGCAAATATATATGTTGACAAATATTAGAGCAAGGCATTCATAAACTTAAAAAAATGCGTCGATGACAATGAAAGAAACACGACAACATGTCCAACACAATAACAACGACAGTTTCAAGCTAGGCAAGTTAAGTTTTTCGACACACACTACATGTCCACCGATACACACGCTCTCTCGGTCAAGTAGCCTTCTCCTCGTAGGGCGCCAGGAACGGCTTGTACATGTCTTTCATCGTCCACGTCCTGAAGTCACCCTGCGCCTTGAGGCGGGCTTCGATCTCCCTCTTGGTGAACGACCTGGGCTGGTGTAAGAGCCCACCATGTGTGTTGACCTGTTCCATGATGATATGTGACAGCTTCACCTGCGTATCATGGAAGTCTTCCCTGAGATTGGGGTCACTGATCCCATGCAACTTTTGGGCCCATCCTTGGAGAGAAGATGGCAGCGTTAGCATCTCGCAATCCCAGACAAACCCTTTGAGGTGATGGCAAACGTAGAAGGCCTCCTTCACACTGTCAGACGGCTGCTTGACACAGGGGAACTCGAACACATGCTTGAACTTGTGTCGGCCATCGTCCCTGTAAGCCTCCCCCTTATTGTTGAAGGGGCCTCCCTGATTGGCATAGCCCTCGATAGCATCATCCAGAACGCTCCTTACTCTGGCGTAGTTCTTCCTCCTCGCACTCCCCGAGTCGAAGTAGGTGGCAAGCGAATACCTCGTGGAGAGGACGATGAGCGTGCAGTACTTATCTCTGCGCAACACACAATGTGGAACGGGATGTTGGAAAAGAGCAATGGAAAGAAATACTTATGTGTTACAACAGCGGTAGGAGGATGTGTACACTTACTCGGGAAAGAAAGGCACAAGGATGTTGTCCTTCCTCTTGTTGTCCATCAATAGCTTCTGAAGGTAGGACTTTGCCCGGGCCCGGGTCCTTGTTCCTTCTTCCAGCTGGCTATCCCGCATGTAGTAGGGATCCGCTATCGTGACGAACGGGGTGTCCTCTCTCTTGACCTTCATCGCCAGATGGAGCGCGAATAGGCGGACCAGGTTATAGTCCAGCCGTCTCGAGTGGAACAGCTTGAAGATGTCCTTGTAGGCTATGAAGAACACATCCACGGGGGCATCGGTGGTGAATCCCACGTCCTCCGGCACCTTGGCGGTGAACACCGGGTAACTCGGGTCCTTGTCCTTGAGAAGGAGGCCCTCTAGTGTCAGGACACCTTCATGCAAACTCATCATAGCTCCCGAAGCGGCGGTAGCTCGGAGGCGGTATGGGCTGACCAGCCGTGCACTCTGGTCAAGCCATCCTCGCTGGGTGGTACAACATCGCCCTAAGCGGATCGGAGCGGGCTGGCTCGCAGCCTTGTCCTTGTTCCTGTTCGGCCTCTTCCTCACCCTCTTCCTCTTTGCATCAGCAGCCTCCTCTAGCGATGCTAACCCGTCACCGGCCGTCCTGCGGAGTGTGTCAGGGCTGAAAATGATTCCGGCCGATGGAGGTTGTGTCTCGGTGGCCAGAGGCGTCTCTTGAGAAAACCCACGGAAGACCAGGCGCTTCTTGGGATGGCTAGCTTGATCGCGGAATGATGGTTCTTCAACGAGAGGAGGCATGAACGGTCCTTTGCTGGCGCCGGTGTTGAGGAAGGCATTGACGTCGACCGGTGCATCATCATTATAATCCACCTCAATGTTGGCATCAAAGGCCCCCATGTCCATGTCATCCTGGGGTGGTGGCGATGGCTGTTGCGGTGCCACGGCCTTGCCTTTAGGCGATGGCGATGGCGGTCGAGGAGCAACCACGCCCTTGGCTGCTTGCGGCGCCGGTGCAAACGCTCCCAAGAGTCTCTGGTGACGGCTTGTGGTGGCGGCGACGACGACCGGTGCAGCGGGAGGCTTCATCCTTGGCGGCCGGACGATCGAGGTGGCACCGGTGGAGCGAGACCCAATACGAATCTGGGTCTTTGGCCAAATCATGGGATAGCCATGGCAACCTTCCAAGGTCAGGTGCTTGTCGGCTCCTGGAGGTTGCATGGGAGGGTCCATGTCTTCGCACCCCCCAACACCCGACCCAACTCGACGCGCATCACGACATCGTCCATGGGCTTGCAGTGCATAGTGCGGTTCACCGGTTGTATTAGCTTGCCCGTGGCAACATCCTTTAACTCGCCGCCGGGCACCTTGTGCAGGAGCACGCACGAAGTGTCCTGAGGCATACAGATATGCATCATGAGATGGCAGCCAATCAAAGGCATTAAGTAGAGCACGCTGACTAACTACTTATTTTACCTTGGTGAGGGCGCCGATCTCGGCTAATGTCGAGACACAGGCGGCCGGTGGCTGATCCTTCTTCTTCTCCATCTCGGGTGCATTAGGAAGCACCACTGCCGCCGGCTGCTGCGCCTTGGTAGTGTCGGCAGGAGGGGGCAGCTCCGGCGCATCCAACTCCATTGGCTGCGCCACGGGGATGGAGGGCGGCGGGGTAACCATGTCTGGTGACAGTTGGTGGCTCGAGGTGCTGCCACCGGTGCTGGGCACTTGTATCGGCCCCAGCTGACCATCCGCATTCCATTTTGCTATCCCCTCCATCAGCCGAGGGGGTAGCATCTCGAGGATCTTCTGCTGCACTATCGCGTTCACCACGTCCTGGTCCACCTTACTGGCCTCTAGATGTGCAATCTTCCGCTTCAGCTCTTCCTTCTCGGCTTGATCCTGAGCCGCCGACTGGGTCCGCCTCTCCTTTCTCTTCTTGGCTTCCTCGCTATAGTACTCGCGGAACTTTGTGCTCGTACCAAAGCCAGAGATACGGCCAAATGACGTGGGTAGCTCGGACTGTGGCCTCCCCTTGAAGGCGTTGGTCGCCCTGTTGAAAATCGTGTCCCACGGCTCCGTCGAGCCCTGGGACGACGAGTTCGGCGCCTCGCGTGTAGCCTTGATTTCGGCGTCCTGCAGATAAGGAAAGGTGAACCCATTTAGGAACTTGCCTTCATTATTCAAAATGAAAGCAAATGGACCGCGGGTAAATTCCTTACCAGCTTACTCTCAAACTTCCTCACATCGTCATCATCGGTGACGAATTCCTTGGAATCCTTGTACAAATAGTAGCGGGCCCGGACAAAGTTCCGGGTCTGCTCGTCCGTGATTTTTAAAAATGGGTTTTCTTTCCTGAGACGCTCAACCTCGGCGTCCTCCCTTGCCCACATGGCCTTCTTTCCCCTGTAACCGCCGCTTCCACATCAGTTGTTACCTATGTTCTGTTCCCGCATTTCCCGACCCCACTCCGTCCATGCCTTTGCTTCGTTAGTCTCCATCTCCGCCTTAAATATCTTGAACTCGTCTTCATCAATCATGGGCTCACCCTTCTTGATCTTCTCCCAGCTATCCTTTTCTGTGATCTTGTTCTTCACCCGGGTTCTCCAGCTGCTCAAGGCATTGGCCATCTTCATGATGGCTAACCTGTTCACCATATTGGATTTTTCAAGTTTGTCGGTGTACGGTGCTGGGAACTTGTACCGTCGGTGAAGCTTCTTAAGGCAGTTTGCCACCAACCGCTCATTCGCTTCACTTCGGTAAGCCGTGTTGATCGACATGCTTTCTCGGATGATGCACCCGAGTTGCATGCCGTACCTAGCGGCAACATCCAGAGGCTCCAACGGAAAGCCACTTTCCGAGACCAGAGTGATCTCGTCGGTGGTGTCAGCGAGCTTTTGCGGCTTCCGATCCTTCCTCGGCTTCTTATTCTTCGAAACTGACGGGTTGCTGCTATCGCCATCCGTGCGGTCCCCGCCATCAGTCGTGCGGCCTCTGCCATCGGTCGTGCGGCCTCCACCATCGGAGGTGGTCGCATCCTCCTCCTCGGCTTCATCTATCCGGTAGTCCTCGTCCCCCTCTTGCTCATCATCCCCATCGTGGCCCGCAGTAGCTGCCACATCCTCATGCTGAGACTCTGCCGCCTCGTGTTGCGCCGCCGCCTACCAGAAAGTGAGGTTCGCCGCTCTGGCTTGGTCTTCGACGCTCATGGCGGCCGACATGTTTGCACACTTAAACAAATTAAAATAAGGAAGTTAGTATTAATTATTGTTGACAATATTTAAAATGAGCTGTCCATTTCTCCCGAAGTGTTAATTCACTTCTACTTAGTAATTTTTTGACATATGAGCCCCATTTCTCGACCGAAATGGATCGAAATCAACATTTCAGGAGAAATGGGTAGCTCGGGTGATTTCCCTGCAAACATTTCACATACAAAAATGCACAAATTGTGCTCCACAGCCACATATGGTGCTCCAACACCATACAATAGAAACTCCTGATGATGGTCTTTTCTTTTCTTTTCTAGCTGACAGAGATATACTACCGAGATATAGCTAGCTAGCTAAAAGCATGATTCACTCACAAAGATATACTGCAGAGATATACTGATAGAGAGATACTATAGAGATATACATGATACACACTGTTATTACCCACTGATCATTCTTTATTACTGCTAGCCTAGCATTTTTTAATGGCTGACACATGGATGAAAAAGGAAATTCGCTGCAAAGTTAACGGGTGGATTATTGTTTGGCTTCCTTTGCTTGAAAGGGAGTTAACATGACTGATGATGCAACCACCACCACCAGTCCACCAGAACATGCAAGTTAACCAATATTCAACAGGCAAGATTTGTCCTCTCCAATGATGAAGAGCAGGAGGCAGCTAGAACCATTAGGTCAAGGATAACATGATAATGCACTATTTATGAAGCAAGAACCCTCCATTTTCTAGTTGGAGAAGAATCAATGCCATGCACATCTGATAAGGATATGGGGTCAAAGTTTAGGTGGATTGGATTGCCACAAAAAACTAAACGAAATAAAAGCAGTGTAGCAGTTGGTGATGGATTATTCGGTACCGCAAAGAGAGGAGATACACATCATCTTGCCTGCTCCGGCTTATACACATCATTTCTACCCACAAACCTATCTTCCCGGTGCCTTGTTGCCCTCTTTAATTCTACCAATTTTAATTACAGTATATTGGTATAAAATTCTACCAATATGTTATAGTATATTACAGTATATTGGTATAAAATTCTACCAATATGTTATTGCATCATCCATCATCAAAATTCCACAAAGTTATAAATGGTTACAATAACAACATGCCTATCTTCCTGGTGCACTGACTGCACTCTTTAATTCTACCAATTTTAATTACAGTAAACAGTCTGCGCACATAGCATATCCACTAGCATAATAATATTTTATTGCATTTCTACCCACAGCCTATCTTCCTGGTGCACTGACTGCACTCTTTAATTCTACCAATTTTAATTACAGTATATTGGTATAAAATTCTACCAATATGTTATAGTATATTACAATATATTGGTATAAAATTCTACCAATATGTTATTGCATCATCCATCATCAAAATTCCACAAAGTTATAAATGGTTACAATAACAACATGCCTATCTTCCTGGTGCCTTGTTGCACTCTTTAATTCTACCAATTTTAATTACGAAGAAATGCTGTGCACATAGCGATTACATTTCTATTAGAGGTTAATTCCCATCAGGTATTAGAGGTTAACAACAGCTTAATTCCCATCAGGTATTACATTTCTATTGGCAATACCATTTGCAACCAACAAATTTAAAATGAGCAGAGTAGCATATCGCAAGAATCGCTTCTAGCCAGCAACAAAATCAGCTCAAGTGAACCTAGGGTTCCTAGAGTACGAGATCGAGGAAGGATGCATCCATGGGAATGGCATTACCTAGGGACGGCGACGGACGGTGAGGTGGATGCTATCCGGTGGACGGCGGATGGCAAGGTGTTGCTCCTCCTGCACGCTGCTGTGGGCCAGGCTCGCCCTACAGCGCTCTGGACAGGCTCCTCCTCCTGCAGCTGAGCAGGCTCCTCCTCCACGGGCTCCCGGTGATGAGGCGGCTCTACTCCACAGGCTCCTCCTCCATGGGATCCGGTGATGGGGCGACAGAGCCTCCTCCTCCTCCACAGTGCTCATGAGGCCACGGTGGGTATGGTGGCCAGGCAAGGCGAAGCAGCAACCGGAGGCGTGTGCAGTGGAGCCCAAGGCAGGCGGAGGCGTGCTAGGGTTCTGTGGGGGATTTGACTCGATTTGGGGAAAAAGGGGCAGTGAGATTGAGGCCTCATCAAAACACTAAGTCAAAGAATTGATTGGCGCATCTGCAGATGTCATGCCCACGAATTCGCTATACTGTTGTGTTGATAAAACACTTGCTTACCTTGGTTCGATGCTTGCTCCTTTATTACGAACACAGGGTGGCCAGGTTAGATTGCTAACGCTACATCTTTTTTTGACTTTTTAAAAAATATTTTTAGGATGGTAATAATATATTAAAAGAAAGAACTAATATATTTGCCTATTAAAAACAAGAATTAATATATTTGCCTCGATATTATATTATATATATGCTTGTGTCACACCCACATCAATATCCGCATACATTAGTTTGTCAAAGTAATACATATATGCAGACGCGCGAGCACACACATGCATTAATTAGTACAAAAAACGGCGTCAAAAACCGCTAAATCGGCTCGAGGTAGCTAGTGTCTTTTCACAACAACTTTCTTACCCTTCTTCTTCGCGGTAGAATACTTTAGGCCAGCCACCTTGAGATTTCTTCTGGTAACGGGCAACCTTTAGCTTGATAGGGTAGTCTTCCTTCTTACTTTAGCATAAGTAGCTTGTCAAGCAGCACTTGTCAATTCCTCTTCGATCTTGGGATCGTCGTTCTTGTCGATGTCTTGCTTGTTGGCGGGTCCTTCCATTCCGATGATGCTCCTCTTGCCCTCCTCACGACAACACGGCTTGGCTTTCCGGTCGGTAATGAAGAAGCATTGGTCAACTTGGCTAGCGAGCACCCATGGCTCATTTTTCGTGGAGGCGTTCTTGATTTGGCATCGGGTATAACCATGGTGGTGAAAACCGCCATCTTTTTCGACAGCTCTTGGCCCATCGACACGAAACATCGGCACCATCACTCCGATGGTCAGTTCCCATATCTCCTCGATCCTTAGTAGAATCTCTCCTTGGCATCGGTATTGTCATCAGCCTATGATAGCATAGTTACTCCTGAGTTTTGGTATTCGCCAAGCTATTCTTGTCCTTCTCCTCGGTGTAGAATTTGTAGCCGTTGATGTAAATGCGTCGACAGGTCCTAACGTTGCACCCGGGCCGTGAGAGTGAGAATATGAGTTTCTGATCTTCAAGATAAGGCGTCGGCATGGGAATTTCGAGCCTTTTCTTGAACCACCCGTGAAGCTGGCGTTGTGCTCTGCATTACGTCTCCTTCTTCCTCGGCTTACCCATGTTGGCTAGCTTTTGCTCGATTAAGGTTTTGTGCTCATCCACCGAGGGCCGACTAACTGGCCATGTGTTGAAGCGACTCGGTTTGCCCTATCAAAAGTCGGCGTGTTCGAGTTCGATACCGACGTGGAGTGCGGTAGCCCTCGTGGTGACCAAATCCAGCGAGCCTCCCGAGGTGCTTCTCGTGGGCGAACCGACATCCTGGTTCTCGGTGCTTAGGTAGTTACGGCAAAAGGAGATGCACTCGTAGGTCGAAGCCCTTGGCTATGCTTCCATCTGGGCCGGGGACCTGTTGCGAACCAATCCTTTGATGACACCGTTTAGCCTTCGAGCGGCATCATGTTGTCGCGAGAACGCTGGCCCGAGATGGATGATGTCATCCACGACATGGACAAGCAGATGCCGTGATGTCGAAGAACACGGAGGGAAGTAAATCTCAAGCTCGCATAGTATCTCGACGATCTCTTCTGTAGCTTGTAGAGCTGCTTCACGCTGATAGACTTCCTAGATATGACATCGAAGAAGTGCAGAGGCCAAATAGCGCCTCCGCGGACGTGCTCGTCCATTATCCTCGGATCGCAACGGGAGTATTTGTGTCATCGACATGATGTCATGAGACTTCATCACCGAACCTCTTCTTCGCTTCGTCCGGATATCGCTTATCTTCCTAGAGTAGCCGTATCGGAACCTTGACTCCTAGGAGGCAGCGGAAAACCTCTCGAGCCTCCTCGCTTAGAGTGAAGGATGCTTTAAGCACCACCTCATTCTTCTTAGCCCTTTGCGGCGACCACGGTCCCCTTCCTATTTCATCGTCATCGGCATCGTCACTATCGGGTACTAAAGTTCCTTCTTAATGCCAAGCAATTTTAGGTCGCTTCTTGCTTTCGCCCATCCTTGGTCCCTATCCGCATGTTCATCAGTCTTAGAGCAGGCTCTCATTAATGTTCTTCGTGATGTGCATCATATCGAGGCTATGGGGGCGTGTGGAGGACCTTCTAGTAGGAAGGTCCTGAAACGGACCGCGCCTTCCATACTCCATGCAGCGGTGATGGCTGTTCCCTCGCCGTTCTTTCTGGCGCAGGCACTCTTCCCAATTGTCGAAGCTCCTTGATTTCTTCGCCGCTTAACGGTCGACGTGGGGCATTTTCGAGCTCGTCTTTGCCATTGAACAGGTCTCCGCGTTTTCTCCGGGTGATCCTTGCGGAGCCACATTCGAAGTCCTTTGGAATACGGTTTGAAGACCCAGATCCTCGGCGATTGCGGATGCGGGTCTTATCCATGCACCTAACACATGCACGTAATCCGTGGTTCACGACACGCTACATATCCGTAACCAAGATAGTTCTGCACCGTGAGCAACACAGCTCTCGGTCGAAATAATCTCGGTGTAGGCATACCCACGCACTGCGGCGTCTCCCACAGCTGGCCGCTAACTCCTCTTTCGTGAGGCCGAGATATAGATGCATGTCGACACCCGGTTGTTTTGGCCTGGATAAGGATACTCATATTATGCGTCACGCTGCTCGCGTGCCTTACAACCAGAGGTCAGAGGTTATGCGCCATACAAACAGGGCCAGGTGCTGCGTGCTTCTCTACGGTTGCCAAAGGGATTGAGTCCCGATGCTCATGCCCAGCCTAACGTTCCTTGGATTGGGCCCGAACTCATCTTGGAATTCGATGTCCAGCATTCCAGCGGCGCTGCGTCCGCGGGGTGTGTCGGATCTTGCCCTTCTCCGGATCATCTTCCGCTTCTCCCTCTTCGCGTGCCATTGCATAGCTCACGATTCCTTAGGGTCTCTGAAATACCGCATTGCCAGATGGGAAGTGATAGGAAAATACCACACCACTTTTGAGGAACTTTCTTGTTCCTCTCTTGTCACAGCGTCTCCCCGTCAAGCCCACGGGCATGTGGTTTTATCCTTGTACTCGTTCGGTAAAGTGCTTGTGATGCGTTGATGCATGCGTGGTACTTCACGTCGCAAGATGGGTCTATAGTGGGCAAACTACTTTCCTCGCCTCACCTCGATACTTATATTGGCAATGTGTTGTCCTTGGGAAAACTGACGTGCGAGAATTTCATGTGAGCGTTAGTGCCAAGCGAGTGTTCGGTCCATTTGTGCTCGCCTTCATCTCGAGCCTTCAGCGTTACACTCTGCAGTATCCTCGTGCCGCACCGGGGATACAATGGAGTCCTCCCTCACCTCCATCCGTGTCAGCTTGGCTTTCTCTCTAGCTGCGGCTCTCGTGTTGGGCCGTGCCTGTTTGAGGAGTATTTCTTGAAGATGAGGGTCACTGCAAGGCCGAAGTTAGCGGGCGTGTCCTGCGTTCTGTCATCTTCTCCACCGCCACCACCACCATCTCGCCTCCGCATCGCCGCCTTCGCAATGATGATCTCCTTCGTCATGATGACCATGTCCAGGAGACCGCCGTCTTCTCCCCGCCCACAGCCTCTTCTTCATCATGGCCACCGCCATCTTGGCACCGACGTCCTCATTCACTAAGAAGCCGGAGCATGAAACCGCGCATCAACGGTGAGACTCCGGTTGTCCGAATCGGGGTTGATCCACTTCGGTGTTTGCACCTTCAGCCTGACGACATCTTATCTTGGTCATGTTGTTCAACCATGTCGCGACTACCGCGTCGACCTTGTATCTAACCACCGTTCGCATTTCATCGTATGGATGACCATGGTCGCCGTATGCGCTTTGAACTTGGCGTAACTTGTGGTATAATTAAGGAGAGAGTATGCTAGAACCATGCACACACACGACACGCACACACATACATGCATGCATGATGGCCCGAAATTTACGGCATGACCTATCCTAAAATAGGGAATATGGCTAGTGCACGAAATTTGTCGAAATGGACGTGAATCAAACATTTCGTGAAACCTCCATGCACCCATGGCCGGCAAGCAGCAACATGCACATTCGAAGCTGCAACACAACCTCAACTCCACAAGCAAATATGTATTCCAAGCACAACATAAAGCGAAGGAACATCATCTCTCGCCGCCTTCAAGCACACACATGCCTTGCGAGACCATCTTCACCTACTGAAAACATCCATACATACACATCAGGCCAGCCATGACCACACAAAACATGCATCACACAATTACCCATGCACACATGCCTCTGCAAATCTGCAAACCCCATATGCATATATAGTGTAGCAAGAGGGGTGTTGGGATGTGTGGAGGAGGAAAGTATGAGTGGTTTACTACCTTTACAAGTAGGAGTAGCTTCACCTCTGAGTACATGAACCAAAGTAGGTCTAGCTATCAACAATGGAGGTGAGGCATTTGCAAAATGGAGTGGGAGGAGGAGAGGGGGACAGAGCTAGCTTAGTTGGAGGTGGTGGGAACAAGGGAAAGGGGGCTGCCACCTTTTGTAGTCATTGCAGCCAGATATTACATGGCGCATATGGAAAATGCTCCTGGGGACAATGTCGGACTGTCTGTGGTAGCATATAGCTACATGCGCCACAGTGTAGGGTATCATGCGCCACAAATTCTCACTTTCTGTGGCGCATGTATCCATACTCACATCTAAATTCTGGCACCCTTATCTTTGGTCCCCATAGAATTCTGGCCTGCCCATGCTGGGGTCGTGCCCACATATCTTGAGTCAGGCTCACACATTGTCCCAAGTGCATTAAGAGGCGCATGTATATATGCACCACAGAATTTCATTTCATTGGGCATGCAAGCATGGCGCCATTGTGACTGTAGGGAACTTACGTGGCGCATTTATCTCATGCGCCACAGAATTAATTTAGTGGAGCATTTTTTGCATATCACGCCACAGAATTGGGGCAAAAATCTACTCTATAATCATTTTCCTAGTAGTGGTGGATCCATGTGTGGTCTGTGAAAAGAACACACATTTCAATGACTCGTTGTTGTTAGTAAAAAGAACACACATGCAATGACACTGGTGGATCCATGTGTGGTCTCTGACAAGAACACACATGCAATGACTCTGGTTGTTAGTAAAAAGAACACACATGCAATGACACCGGTGGATCCATAGGTGGATTGTGAAAAGAGCACGCATGCAATAACACTGGTGGATCCATATGTGTTATGTGAAAAGAACACACATGCAATTACTTCAGTTGTTGTTAGTAAAAAGAACACACATGCAATGACACTGGTGGATCCATGTGTGGTCTCTAAAGATAACACACATTTCAATGACACTGGTGGATCCATATGTGGTATGTGAAAAGAACACACATGCAATGACACTGGTGGATCCATAGGTGGATTGTAAAAATAACACACATGCAATGACACTGGTGGATCCATATGTGGTATGTGAAAAGAACACACATGCAATGACTCTGGTTGTTGTTAGTAAAAAGAGAACACATGCAATGACACAGGTGGATCCATGTGTGGTCTCTGAAGAGAACACACATGCAATGACTCTGGTTGTTTTTAGTAAAAAGAGAACACATGCAATGACACTGGTTGTTGTTAGTAAAAAGAACACACATGCAATGACACTAGTAGATCCATAGGTGGATTTTGAAAAGAGCACACATGCAATGACACTGGTTGTTAGTAAAAAGAAGACACATGCAATGACAGTAGTAGATCCATAGGTGGATTTTGAAAAGAGCACACATGCAATGACACTTGTGGATCCATATGTGGTATGTGAAGAGAACACACATGCAATGACTCTGGTTGTTGTGAGTAAAAAGAACACACATGCAATGACACTGGTGGATCCATAGGTGGATTGTGAAAAGAGCACACATGCAATGACACTAGTGGATCAATATGTGGTATGTGAAAAGAACACACATTCAATGACTCCAGTTGTTGTTAGCAAAAAGAACACACGTGCAATGACACTAGTGGATCCATGTGTGGTCTCCAAAGAAAACACATATTTCAATGATACTGGTGGATCCATATGTGGTATGTGAAAAGAACACACATGAATGACTCCAGTTGTTGTTGGTAAAAAGAACACACATGCAATGACACTGGTGGATCCATATGTGGTATGTGAAAAGAACACACATGCAATGACTCTGATTGTTGTTAGTAAAAAGAGCACACATGCAATGACACTGGTGGACCCATGTGTGGTCTCTGAAGAGAACAGACATTTCAATGACACTTGTGGATCCATATGTGGTATGTGAAAAGAACACACATGCAATGACTCCAGTTGTTGTTAGTAAAAGGAACATACATGAAATGACACTGGTGGATCTGTGTGTGGTCTCTGAAGAGAACACACATTTCAATGACACAAGTGGACCCATATGTGGTATGTGAAAAGAACTCACATGAAATGACTCCAGTTGTTGTTAGTAAAAAGAACACACATGCAATGACACTGGTGGGTCCATATGTGGTATGTGAAAATAACACACATGCAATGACTTTGGTTGTTGTTAGTAAAAAGAACACACATGCAATGACACTGGTGGATCCATGTGTGGTCTCTAAAGAGAACACACATTTCGATGACTCTGGTTGTTGTTAGTAAAAAGAGCACACATGCAATGACACTGGTGGATCCGTAGGTGGATTGTGAAAAGAACACACATGCAATGACACTGGTGGATCCATGTGTGGTATGTGAAAAAATCACACATGCAATGACTCTAGTTGTTGTTAGTAACAAGAACACACATGCAGTGACACTGGTGGATCCATGTGTGGTCTCTAAAGAGAACACACATTTCAATGACACTGGTTGTAGTTAGTAAAAAGAACACACATGCAATGACACTGGTGGATCCATATGTGGTATGTGAAAAGAACACACATGCAATGACTCTGGTTGTTGTTAGTAAAAAGAACACACATGCAATGACACCGGTGGATCCATATGTGGATTGTGAAAAGAGCACACATGCAATGACACTGGTGGATCCATACGTGGTATGTGAAAAGAACACACATGCAATTACTTCAGTTGTTGTTAGTAAAAAGAACACACATGCAATGACACTGGTGGATCCATGTGTGGTCTCTAAAGATAACACACATTTCAATGACACTGGTGGATCCATATGTGGTATGTGAAAAGAACACACATGCAATGACACTGGTGGATCCATAGGTGGATTGTAAAAATAACACACATGCAATGACACTGGTGGATCCATATGTGGTATGTGAAAAGAACACACATGCAATGACTCTGGTTGTTGTTAGTAAAAAGAACACACATGCAATGACACTGGTGGATCCATGTGTGGTCTCTAAAGAGAACACACATTTCAATGACTCTGGTTCTTGTTAGTAAAAAGAACAAACATGGAATGACACAGCTGGATCCATGTGTGGTGTCTGAAGAGAACACACATGCAATGACTCTGGTTGTTGTTAGTAAAAAGAGCACACATGCAATGACACTGGTGGATCCATAGGTGGGTTGTGAAAATAACACACATGCAATAACACTGGTGGATCCATATGTGGTATGTGAAAAGAACACACATGCAATGACTCTGGTTGTTGATAGTAAAAAGAACACACATGCAAAGACACTAGTGGATCCATGTGTGGTCTCTGAAGAGAACACACATTTCAATGACAGTGGATGTTGTTAGTAAAAAGAACACACATGCAATGACACTGGTGGATCCATGTGTGGTCTCCGAAGAGAACAAACATGCAATGACTCTGGTTGTTGTTAGTAAAAAGAGCACACATGCAATGACACCGGTGGATCCATATGTGGATTATGAAAAGAGAACACATGCAATGACACTGGTGGATCCCAATGTGGTATGTGAAAATAACACACATGCAATGAATACAATTATTGTTAGTAAAAAGAACACACATGCAATGACACTGGTGGATCCATGTGTGGTCTCTGAAGAGCACACAAATTTCAATGACACTGGTAGATCCATATGTGGTATGTGAAAAGAACACACATGCAATGACACTGGTGGATCCATATGTGGTATGTGAAAAGAACACAGATGCAATGACTCTGGTTGTTGTTCGTAAAAAGAACACAGATCTAATGACACTGGTGGACCCATAGGTGGATTGTGAAAAGAGCACACATGCAATGACACTGGTGGATCTATATGTGGTATGTGAAAAGAACACACATGCAATGACTATGGTTGTTGTTAGTAAAAAGAACACACATGCAATGACACCGGTGGATCCATAGCTGGATTGTGAAAAGAGCACACATGCAATGACACTGGTGGATCCATATGTGGTATGTGAAAAGAACACACATGCAATGACTCTAGTTGTTGTTAATAAAGAGAACACACATGCAATGACACTGGTGGATCCATGTGTGTTCTCTGAAGAGAACACACATTTCAATGACACTGGTGGATCTATATGTGGTATGTGAAAAGAACACACATGCAATGACTCTGGTTGTTGTTAGTGAAAAGAACACACATGCAATGACATCAGGATCCATGTGTGGTCTCTAAAGAGATCACACATTTCAATGACTCTGGTTGTTGTTAGTAAAAAGAACAAACATGCAATGACACAGGTGGATCCATGTGTGGTCTCTGAAGAGAACACACATGCAATGACTCTGGTTGTTGTTGGTAAAAAGAGCACACATGCAATGACACCGGTGGATCCATATGTGAATTATGAAAAGAGAACACATGCAATGACATTGGTGGATCCAAATGTGGTATGTGAAAATAACACACATGCAATGACTACAATTGTTGTTAGTAAAAAGAACACACATGCAATGACACTGGTGGATCCATGTGTGGTCTCTGAAGAGAACATAGATTTCAATGACACTGGTGGATCCATATGTGGTATGTGAAAAGAACACACATGCAATGACACTGGTGGATCCATAGGTGGATTGTGAAAAGATCACACATGCAATGACGCTGGTGGATCCATATGTGGTATGTGAAAAGAACACACATGCAATGACTCCAGTTGTTGTTAGTAAAAAGAACACACATGGAATGACACTAGTGGATCCATGTGTGGTCTCTGAAGAGAACACACATTTCAATGACACTGGTGGATCCATATGTGGTATGTGAAAAGAACACACATGCAATGACACTTGTGGATCCATAGGTGGATTGTGAAAAGAACACACATGCAATGACACTGGTGGATCCATATGTGGTATGTGAAAAGAACACACATGCAATGACTGTTGTTGTTAGTAAAAGAACACACATGCAATGACACTAGTGGATCCATGTGTGGACTCTGAAGAAAACACAAATTTCAATGACTGGATGTTGTTAGTAAAAGAATACACATCCAATGACAGGTGGATCCATGTGTGGTCTCAAGAGAACACACATGCAATGACTCTGGTTGTTTTTAGTAAAAAGAGAACACATGCAATGACACTGGTTGTTGTTAGTAAAAAGAACACACATGCAATGACACTAGTAGATCCATAGGTGGATTGTGAAAAGAGCACACATGCAATGACACTTGTTGTTGTTAGTAAAAAGAACACACATGCAATGACACTAGTGGATCCATAGGTGGATTCTGAAAAGAGCACACATGCAATGACACTTGTGGATCCATATGTGGTATGTGAAGAGAACACACATGCAATGACTCTGGTTGTTGTGAGTAAAAAGAACACACATGGAATGACACTGGTGGATCCATAGGTGGATTGTGAAAAGAGCACACATGCAATGACACTGGTGGATCAATATGTGGTATGTGAAAAGAACACACATGCAATGACTCCAGTTGTTGTTAGCAAAAAGAACACACATGCAATGACACTAGTGGATCCATGTGTGGTCTCCGAAGAGAACACACATTTCAATGATACTGGTGGATCCATATGTGGTATGTGAAAAGAACACACATGAAATGACTCCAGTTGTTGTTGGTAAAAAGAACACACATGCAATGACACTGGTGGATCCATATGTGGTATGTGAAAAGAACACACATGCAATGACTCTGATTGTTGTTAGTAAAAAGAGCACACATGCAATGACACTAGTGGACCCATGTATGGTCTCTGAAGAGAACAGACATTTCAATGACACTTGTGGATCCATATGTGGTATGTGAAAAGAACACACATGCAATGACTCCAGTTGTTGTGAGTAAAAGGAACATACATGAAATGACACTGGTAGATCTGTGTGTGGTCTCTAAAGAGAACACACATTTCAATGACACAAGTGGATCCATATGTGGTATGTGAAAAGAACTCACATGAAATGACTCCAGTTGTTGTTAGTAAAAAGAACACACATGCAATGACATTGGTGGATCCATATGTGGTATATGAAAAGAACACACATGCAATGACTCTGGTTGTTGTTAGTAAAAAGAACACACATGCAATGACACTGGTGGGTCCATATATGGTCTGTGAAAATAACACACATGCAATGACTTTGGTTGTTGTTAGTAAAAAGAACACACATGCAATGACACTGGTGGATCCATGTGTGGTCTCTAAAGAGAACATACATTTCGATGACTCTGGTTGTTGTTAGTAAAAAGAGCACACATGCAATGACACTGGTGGATCCGTAGGTGGATTGTGAAAATAACACACATGCAATGACACTGGTGGATCCATGTGTGGTATGTGAAAAAATCACACATGCAATGACTCTAGTTGTTGTTAGTAACAAGAACACACATGAAGTGACACTGGTGGATCCATGTGTGGTCTCTAAAGAGAACACACATTTCAATGACACTGGTTGTAGTTAGTAAAAAGAGCACACATGCAATGACACTGGTGGATCCATATGTGGTATGTGAAAAGAACACACATGCAATGACTCTGGTTGTTGTTAGTAAAAAGAACACACATGCAATGACACCGGTGGATCCATATGTGGATTGTGGAAAGAGCACACATGCAATGACACCGGTGGATCCATATGTGGTATGTGAAAAGAACACACATGCAATTACTTCAGTTGTTATTAGTAAAAAGAACACACATGCCAGGACACAGCTGGATCCATGTGTGGTCTCTAAAGAGAACACACATTTCAATGACACTGGTGGATCCATATGTGGTATGTGAAAAGAACACACATGCAATGACACTGGTGGATCCATAGGTGGATTGTAAAAAGAACACACATGCAATGACACTGGTGGATCCATATGTGGTATGTGAAAAGAACACACATGCAATGACTATGGTTGTTGTTAGTAAAAAGAACACACATGCAATGACACCGGTGGATCCATAGCTGGATTGTGAAAAGAGCACACATGCAATGACAATGGTGGATCCATATGTGGTATGTGAAAAGAACACACATGCAATGACTCTAGTTGTTGTTAATAAAGAGAACACACATGCAATGACACTGGTGGATCCATGTGTGTTCTCTGAAGAGAACACACATTTCAATGACACTGGTGGATCTATATCTGGTATGTGAAAAGAACACACATGCAATGACTCTGGTTGTTTTTAGTAAAAAGAGCACACATGCAATGACACCGGTTGTTGTTAGTAAAAAGAACACACATGCAATGACACTAGTAGATCCATAGGTGGATTTTGAAAAGAGCACACATGCAATGACACTAGTTGTTGTTAGTAAAAAGAAGACACATGCAATGACAGTAGTAGATCCATAGGTGGATTTTGAAAAGAGCACACATGCAATGACACTTGTGGATCCATATGTGGTATGTGAAGAGAACACACATGCAATGACTCTGGTTGTTGTGAGTAAAAAGAACACACATGCAATGACACTGGTGAATCCATAGGTGGATTGTGAAAAGAGCACACATGCAATGACACTAGTGGATCAATATGTGGTATGTGAAAAGAACACACATTCAATGACTCCAGTTGTTGTTAGCAAAAAGAACACACGTGCAATGACACTAGTGGATCCATGTGTGGTCTCCAAAAACACATATTTCAATGATACTGGTGGATCCATATGTGGTATGTGAAAAGAACACACATGCAATGACTCTGATTGTTGTTAGTAAAAAGAGCACACATGCGATGACACTGGTGGACCCATGTATGGTCTCTGAAGAGAACATACATTTCAATGACACTTGTGGATCCATATGGTATGTGAAAAGAACACACATGCAATGACTCCAGTTGTTGTGAGTAAAAGGAACATACATGAAATGACACTGGTAGATCTGTGTGGTCTCTGAAGAGAACACACATTTCAATGACACAAGTGGATCCATATGTGGTATGTGAAAAGAACTCACATGAAATGACTCCAGTTGTTGTTAGTAAAAAGAACACACATGCAATGACATTGGTGGATCCATATGTGGTATATGAAAAGAACACACATGCAATGACTCTGGTTGTTGTTAGTAAAAAGAACACACATGCAATGACACTGGTGGGTCCATATGTGGTATGTGAAAATAACACACATGCAATGACTTTGGTTGTTGTTAGTAAAAAGAACACACATGCAATGACACTGGTGGATCCATGTGTGGTCTCTAAAGAGAACATACATTTCGATGACTCTGGTTGTTGTTAGTAAAAAGAGCACACATGCAATGACACTGGTGGATCCGTAGGTGGATTGTGGAAATAACACACATGCAATGACACTGGTGGATCCATGTGTGGTATGTGAAAAAATCACACATGCAATGACTCTAGTTGTTGTTAGTAACAAGAACACACATGCAGTGACACTGGTGGATCCATGTGTGGTCTCTAAAGAGAACACACATTTCAATGACACTGGTTGTAGTTAGTAAAAAGAGCACACATGCAATGACACTGGTGGATCCATATGTGGTATGTGAAAAGAACACACATGCAATGACTCTGGTTGTTGTTAGTAAAAAGAACACACATGCAATGACACCCGTGGATCCATATGTGGATTGTGAAAAGAGCACACATGCAATGACACCGGTGGATCCATATGTGGTATGTGAAAAGAACACACATGCAATTACTTCAGTTGTTATTAGTAAAAAGAACACACATGCAATGACACTGGTGGATCCATGTGTGGTCTCTAAAGAGAACACACATTTCAATGACACTGGTGGATCCATATGTGGTATGTGAAAAGAACACACATGCAATGACACTGGTGGATCCATAGGTGGATTGTAAAAAGAACACACATGCAATGACACTGGTGGATCCATATGTGGTATGTGAAAAGAACACACATGCAATGACTATGGTTGTTGTTAGTAAAAAGAACACACATGCAATGACACCGGTGGATCCATAGCTGGATTGTGAAAAGAGCACACATGCAATGACAATGGTGGATCCATATGTGGTATATGAAAAGAACACACATGCAATGACTCTAGTTGTTGTTAATAAAGAGAACACACATGCAATGACACTGGTGGATCCATGTGTGTTCTCTCCAGAGACCACACATTTCAATGACACTGTGGATCTATATGTGGTATGTGAAAAGAACACACATGCAATGACTGGTTGTTGTTAGTAAAAAGAACACACATGCAATGACACTGGTGGATCCATGTGTGGTCTCTAAAGAGAACACACATTTCAATGACTCTGGTTGTTGTTAGTAAAAGAACAAACATGCAATGACATTGGATCCATGTGTGGTCTCAAGAGAACACACATGCAATGACTCTCGTTGTTGTTTGTAAAAAGAGCACACCTGCTATGACACCGGTGGATCCATATGTGCATTTTGAAAAGATAACACATGCAATGACATTGGTCGATCCAAATGTGGTATGTGAAAATAACACACATGCAATGACTACAATTGTTGTTAGTAAAAAGAACAAACATGCAATGACACAGGTGGATCCATGTGTGTTCTCTGAAGAGAACATAGATTTCAATGACACTGGTGGACACAGATGTGGTATGTGAAAAGAACACACATGCAATGACACTGGTGGATCCATAGGTGGATTGTGAAAAGAGCACACATGCAATGACGCTGGTGGATCCATATGTGGTATGTGAAAATAACACACATGCAATGACTACAATTGTTGTAGTAAAAAGAACACACATGCAATGACACTAGTGGATCCATGTGTGGTCTCTGAAGAGAACACACATTTCAATGACACTGGTGGATCCATATGTGGTATGTGAAAAGAACACACATGCAATGACACTTGTGGATCCATAGGTGGATTGTGAAAAGAACACACATGCAATGACACTGGTGGATCCATATGTGGTATGTGAAAAGAACACACATGCAATGACTCCAGTTGTTGTTAGTAAAAAGAACACACATGCAATGACACTAGTGGATCCATGTGTGGAATCTGAAGAGAACACATTTCAATGACTCTGGATGTTGTTAGTAAAAAGAATACACATCCAATGACACAGGTGGATCCATGTGTGGTCTCTGAAGAGAACACACATGCAATGACTCTGGTTGTTTTTAGTAAAAAGAGCACACATGCAATGACACTGGTTGTTGTTAGTAAAAAGAACACACATGCAATGACACTAGTAGATCCATAGGTGGATTTTGAAAAGAGCACACATGCAATGACACTGGTTGTTGTTAGTAAAAAGAAGACACATGCAATGACAGTAGTAGATCCATAGGTGGATTTTGAAAAGAGCACACATGCAATGACACTTGTGGATCCATATGTGGTATGTGAAGAGAACACACATGCAATGACTCTGGTTGTTGTGAGTAAAAAGAACACACATGCAATGACACTGGTGGATCCATAGGTGGATTGTGAAAAGAGCACACATGCAATGACACTAGTGGATCAATATGTGGTATGTGAAAAGAACACACATTCAATGACTCCAGTTGTTGTTAGCAAAAAGAACACACGTGCAATGACACTAGTGGATCCATGTGTGGTCTCCAAAGAAAACAGATATTTCAATGATACTGGTGGATCCATATGTGGTATGTGAAAAGAACACACATGCAATGACTCTGATTGTTGTTAGTAAAAAGAGCACACATGCAATGACACTAGTGGACCCATGTATTGTCTATGAATAGTACATACATTTCAATGACACTTGTGGATCCATATGTGGTATGTGAAAAGAACACACATGCAATGACTCCAGTTGTTGTGAGTAAAAGGAACATACATGAAATGACACTGGATCTGTGTGGTCTCTGAAGAGAACACACATTTCAATGACACAAGTGGACCCATATGTGGTATGTGAAAAGAACTCACATGAAATGACTCCAGTTGTTGTTAGTAAAAAGAACACACATGCAATGACATTGGTGGATCCATATGTGGTATATGAAAAGAACACACATGCAATGACTCTGGTTGTTGTTAGTAAAAAGAACACACATGCAATGACACTGGTGGGTCCATATGTGGTATGTGAAAATAACACACATGCAATGACTTTGGTTGTTGTTAGTAAAAAGAACACACATGCAATGACACTGGTGGATCCATGTGTGGTCTCTAAAGAGAACACACATTTCGATGACTCTGGTTGTTGTTAGTAAAAAGAGCACACATGCAATGACACTGGTGGATCCGTAGGTGGATTGTGAAAAGAACACACATGCAATGACACTGGTGGATCCATGTGTGGTATGTGAAAAAATCACACATGCAATGACTCTAGTTGTTGTTAGTAACAAGAACACACATGCAGTGACACTGGTGGATCCATGTGTGGTCTCTAAAGAGAACACACATTTCAATGACACTGGTTGTAGTTAGTAAAAAGAGCACACATGCAATGACACTGGTGGATCCATATGTGGTATGTGAAAAGAACACACATGCAATGACTCTGGTTGTTGTTAGTAAAAAGAACACACATGCAATGACACCGGTGGATCCATATGTGGATTGTGAAAAGAGCACACATGCAATGACACTGGTGGATCCATATGTGGTAGGTGAAAAGAACACACATGCAATTACTTCAGTTGTTGTTAGTAAAAAGAACACACATGCAATGACACTGGTGGATCCATGTGTGGTCTCTAAAGAGAACACACATTTCAATGACACTGGTGGATCCATATGTGGTATGTGAAAAGAACACACATGCAATGACACTGGTGGATCCATAGGTGGATTGTAAAAAGAACACACATGCAATGACACTGGTGGATCCATATGTGGTATGTGAAAAGAACACACATGCAATGACTATGGTTGTTGTTAGTAAAAAGAACACACATGCAATGACACCGGTGGATCCATAGCTGGATTGTGAAAAGAGCACACATGCAATGACAATGGTGGATCCATATGTGGTATGTGAAAAGAACACACATGCAATGACTCTAGTTGTTGTTAATAAAGAGAACACACATGCAATGACACTGGTGGATCCATGTGTGTTCTCTGAAGAGAACACACATTTCAATGACACTGGTGGATCTATATCTGGTATGTGAAAAGAACACACATGCAATGACTCTGGTTGTTTTTAGTAAAAAGAGCACACATGCAATGACACCGGTTGTTGTTAGTAAAAAGAACACACATGCAATGACACTAGTAGATCCATAGGTGGATTTTGAAAAGAGCACACATGCAATGACACTAGTTGTTGTTAGTAAAAAGAAGACACATGCAATGACAGTAGTAGATCCATAGGTGGATTTTGAAAAGAGCACACATGCAATGACACTTGTGGATCCATATGTGGTATGTGAAGAGAACACACATGCAATGACTCTGGTTGTTGTGAGTAAAAAGAACACACATGCAATGACACTGGTGAATCCATAGGTGGATTGTGAAAAGAGCACACATGCAATGACACTAGTGGATCAATATGTGGTATGTGAAAAGAACACACATTCAATGACTCCAGTTGTTGTTAGCAAAAAGAACACACGTGCAATGACACTAGTGGATCCATGTGTGGTCTCCAAAGAAAACACATATTTCAATGATACTGGTGGATCCATATGTGGTATGTGAAAAGAACACACATGCAATGACTCTGATTGTTGTTAGTAAAAAGAGCACACATGCGATGACACTGGTGGACCCATGTATGGTCTCTGAAGAGAACATACATTTCAATGACACTTGTGGATCCATATGTGGTATGTGAAAAGAACACACATGCAATGACTCCAGTTGTTGTGAGTAAAAGGAACATACATGAAATGACACTGGTAGATCTGTGTGTGGTCTCTGAAGAGAACACACATTTCAATGACACAAGTGGATCCATATGTGGTATGTGAAAAGAACTCACATGAAATGACTCCAGTTGTTGTTAGTAAAAAGAACACACATGCAATGACATTGGTGGATCCATATGTGGTATATGAAAAGAACACACATGCAATGACTCTGGTTGTTGTTAGTAAAAAGAACACACATGCAATGACACTGGTGGGTCCATATGTGGTATGTGAAAATAACACACATGCAATGACTTTGGTTGTTGTTAGTAAAAAGAACACACATGCAATGACACTGGTGGATCCATGTGTGGTCTCTAAAGAGAACATACATTTCGATGACTCTGGTTGTTGTTAGTAAAAAGAGCACACATGCAATGACACTGGTGGATCCGTAGGTGGATTGTGGAAATAACACACATGCAATGACACTGGTGGATCCATGTGTGGTATGTGAAAAAATCACACATGCAATGACTCTAGTTGTTGTTAGTAACAAGAACACACATGCAGTGACACTGGTGGATCCATGTGTGGTCTCTAAAGAGAACACACATTTCAATGACACTGGTTGTAGTTAGTAAAAAGAGCACACATGCAATGACACTGGTGGATCCATATGTGGTATGTGAAAAGAACACACATGCAATGACTCTGGTTGTTGTTAGTAAAAAGAACACACATGCAATGACACCGGTGGATCCATATGTGGATTGTGAAAAGAGCACACATGCAATGACACCGGTGGATCCATATGTGGTATGTGAAAAGAACACACATGCAATTACTTCAGTTGTTATTAGTAAAAAGAACACACATGCAATGACACTGGTGGATCCATGTGTGGTCTCTAAAGAGAACACACATTTCAATGACACTGGTGGATCCATATGTGGTATGTGAAAAGAACACACATGCAATGACACTGGTGGATCCATAGGTGGATTGTAAAAAGAACACACATGCAATGACACTGGTGGATCCATATGTGGTATGTGAAAAGAACACACATGCAATGACTATGGTTGTTGTTAGTAAAAAGAACACACATGCAATGACACCGGTGGATCCATAGCTGGATTGTGAAAAGAGCACACATGCAATGACAATGGTGGATCCATATGTGGTATGTGAAAAGAACACACATGCAATGACTCTAGTTGTTGTTAATAAAGAGAACACACATGCAATGACACTGGTGGATCCATGTGTGTTCTCTGAAGAGAACACACATTTCAATGACACTGGTGGATCTATATGTGGTATGTGAAAAGAACACACATGCAATGACTCTGGTTGTTGTTAGTAAAAAGAACACACATGCAATGACACTGGTGGATCCATGTGTGGTCTCTAAAGAGAACACACATTTCAATGACTCTGGTTGTTGTTAGTAAAAAGAACAAACATGCAATGACACAGGTGGATCCATGTGTGGTCTCTGAAGAGAACACACATGCAATGACTCTGGTTGTTGTTGGTAAAAAGAGCACACATGCAATGACACCGGTGGATCCATATGTGAATTATGAAAAGAGAACACATGCAATGACATTGGTCGATCCAAATGTGGTATGTGAAAATAACACACATGCAATGACTACAATTGTTGTTAGTAAAAAGAACACACATGCAATGACACTGGTGGATCCATGTGTGGTCTCTGAAGAGAACATAGATTTCAATGACACTGGTGGATCCAGATGTGGTATGTGAAAAGAACACACATGCAATGACACTGGTGGATCCATAGGTGGATTGTGAAAAGAGCACACATGCAATGACGCTGGTGGATCCATATGTGGTATGTGAAAAGAACACACATGCAATGACTCCAGTTGTTGTTAGTAAAAAGAACACACATGCAATGACACTAGTGGATCCATGTGTGGTCTCTGAAGAGAACACACATTTCAATGACACTGGTGGATCCATATGTGGTATGTGAAAAGAACACACATGCAATGACACTTGTGGATCCATAGGTGGATTGTGAAAAGAACACACATGCAATGACACTGGTGGATCCATATGTGGTATGTGAAAAGAACACACATGCAATGACTCTGGTTGTTGTTAGTAAAAAGAACACACATGCAATGACACTAGTGGATCCATGTGTGGACTCTGAAGAGAACACACATTTCAATGAATCAGGATGTTGTTAGTAAAAAGAATACACATCCAATGACACAGGTGGATCCATGTGTGGTCTCTGAAGAGAACACACATGCAATGACTCTGGTTGTTTTTAGTAAAAAGAGCACACATGCAATGACACTGGTTGTTGTTAGTAAAAAGAACACACATGCAATGACACTAGTAGATCCATAGGTGGATTTTGAAAAGAGCACACATGCAATGACACTGGTTGTTGTTAGTAAAAAGAAGACACATGCAATGACAGTAGTAGATCCATAGGTGGATTTTGAAAAGAGCACACATGCAATGACACTTGTGGATCCATATGTGGTATGTGAAGAGAACACACATGCAATGACTCTGGTTGTTGTGAGTAAAAAGAACACACATGCAATGACACTGGTGGATCCATAGGTGGATTGTGAAAAGAGCACACATGCAATGACACTAGTGGATCAATATGTGGTATGTGAAAAGAACACACATTCAATGACTCCAGTTGTTGTTAGCAAAAAGAACACACGTGCAATGACACTAGTGGATCCATGTGTGGTCTCCAAAGAAAACAGATATTTCAATGATACTGGTGGATCCATATGTGGTATGTGAAAAGAACACACATGCAATGACTCTGATTGTTGTTAGTAAAAAGAGCACACATGCAATGACACTAGTGGACCCATGTATGGTCTCTGAAGAGAACAGACATTTCAATGACACTTGTGGATCCATATGTGGTATGTGAAAAGAACACACATGCAATGACTCCAGTTGTTGTGAGTAAAAGGAACATACATGAAATGACACTGGTAGATCTGTGTGTGGTCTCTAAAGAGAACACACATTTCAATGACACAAGTGGATCCATATGTGGTATGTGAAAAGAACTCACATGAAATGACTCCAGTTGTTGTTAGTAAAAAGAACACACATGCAATGACATTGGTGGATCCATATGTGGTATATGAAAAGAACACACATGCAATGACTCTGGTTGTTGTTAGTAAAAAGAACACACATGCAATGACACTGGTGGGTCCATATGTGGTATGTGAAAATAACACACATGCAATGACTTTGGTTGTTGTTAGTAAAAAGAACACACATGCAATGACACTGGTGGATCCATGTGTGGTCTCTAAAGAGAACATACATTTCGATGACTCTGGTTGTTGTTAGTAAAAAGAGCACACATGCAATGACACTGGTGGATCCGTAGGTGGATTGTGGAAATAACACACATGCAATGACACTGGTGGATCCATGTGTGGTATGTGAAAAAATCACACATGCAATGACTCTAGTTGTTGTTAGTAACAAGAACACACATGCAGTGACACTGGTGGATCCATGTGTGGTCTCTAAAGAGAACACACATTTCAATGACACTGGTTGTAGTTAGTAAAAAGAGCACACATGCAATGACACTGGTGGATCCATATGTGGTATGTGAAAAGAACACACATGCAATGACTCTGGTTGTTGTTAGTAAAAAGAACACACATGCAATGACACCGGTGGATCCATATGTGGATTGTGAAAAGAGCACACATGCAATGACACCGGTGGATCCATATGTGGTATGTGAAAAGAACACACATGCAATTACTTCAGTTGTTATTAGTAAAAAGAACACACATGCAATGACACTGGTGGATCCATGTGTGGTCTCTAAAGAGAACACACATTTCAATGACACTGGTGGATCCATATGTGGTATGTGAAAAGAACACACATGCAATGACACTGGTGGATCCATAGGTGGATTGTAAAAAGAACACACATGCAATGACACTGGTGGATCCATATGTGGTATGTGAAAAGAACACACATGCAATGACTATGGTTGTTGTTAGTAAAAAGAACACACATGCAATGACACCGGTGGATCCATAGCTGGATTGTGAAAAGAGCACACATGCAATGACAATGGTGGATCCATATGTGGTATGTGAAAAGAACACACATGCAATGACTCTAGTTGTTGTTAATAAAGAGAACACACATGCAATGACACTGGTGGATCCATGTGTGTTCTCTGAAGAGAACACACATTTCAATGACACTGGTGGATCTATATGTGGTATGTGAAAAGAACACACATGCAATGACTCTGGTTGTTGTTAGTAAAAAGAACACACATGCAATGACACTGGTGGATCCATGTGTGGTCTCTAAAGAGAACACATATTTCAATGACTCTGGTTGTTGTTAGTAAAAAGAACAAACATGCAATGACACAGGTGGATCCATGTGTGGTCTCTGAAGAGAACACACATGCAATGACTCTGGTTGTTGTTGGTAAAAAGAGCACACATGCAATGACACCGGTGGATCCATATGTGAATTATGAAAAGAGAACACATGCAATGACATTGGTCGATCCAAATGTGGTATGTGAAAATAACACACATGCAATGACTACAATTGTTGTTAGTAAAAAGAACACACATGCAATGACACTGGTGGATCCATGTGTGGTCTCTGAAGAGAACATAGATTTCAATGACACTGGTGGATCCAGATGTGGTATGTGAAAAGAACACACATGCAATGACACTGGTGGATCCATAGGTGGATTGTGAAAAGAGCACACATGCAATGACGCTGGTGGATCCATATGTGGTATGTGAAAAGAACACACATGCAATGACTCCAGTTGTTGTTAGTAAAAAGAACACACATGCAATGACACTAGTGGATCCATGTGTGGTCTCTGAAGAGAACACACATTTCAATGACACTGGTGGATCCATATGTGGTATGTGAAAAGAACACACATGCAATGACACTTGTGGATCCATAGGTGGATTGTGAAAAGAACACACATGCAATGACACTGGTGGATCCATATGTGGTATGTGAAAAGAACACACATGCAATGACTCTGGTTGTTGTTAGTAAAAAGAACACACATGCAATGACACTAGTGGATCCATGTGTGGACTCTGAAGAGAACACACATTTCAATGACTCTGGATGTTGTTAGTAAAAAGAACACACATGCAATGACACAGGTGGATCCATGTGTGGTCTCTGAAGAGAACACACATGCAATGACTCTGGTTGTTTTTAGTAAAAAGAGCACACATGCAATGACACTGGTTGTTGTTAGTAAAAAGAACACACATGCAATGACACTAGTAGATCCATCGGTGGATTTTGAAAAGAGCACACATGCAATGACACTGGTTGTTGTTAGTAAAAAGAAGACACATGCAATGACAGTAGTAGATCCATAGGTGGATTTTGAAAAGAGCACACATGCAATGACACTTGTGGATCCATATGTGGTATGTGAAGAGAACACACATGCAATGACTCTGGTTGTTGTGAGTAAAAAGAACACACATGCAATGACACTGGTGGATCCGTAGGTGGATTGTGAAAAGAGCACACATGCAATGACACTAGTGGATCAATATGTGGTATGTGAAAAGAACACACATTCAATGACTCCAGTTGTTGTTAGCAAAAAGAACACACGTGCAATGACACTAGTGGATCCATGTGTGGTCTCCAAAGAAAACACATATTTCAATGATACTGGTGGATCCATATGTGGTATGTGAAAAGAACACACATGAAATGACTCCAGTTGTTGTTGGTAAAAAGAACACACATGCAATGACACTGGTGGATCCATATGTGGTATGTGAAAAGAACACACATGCAATGACTCTGATTGTTGTTAGTAAAAAGAGCACACATGCAATGACACTGGTGGACCCATGTATGGTCTCTGAAGAGAACAGACATTTCAATGATACTTGTGGATCCATATGTGGTATGTGAAAAGAACACACATGCAATGACTCCAGTTGTTGTGAGTAAAAGGAACATACATGAAATGACACTGGTGGATCTGTGTGTGGTCTCTGAAGAGAACACACATTTCAATGACACAAGTGGATCCATATGTGGTATGTGAAAAGAACTCACATGAAATGACTCCAGTTGTTGTTAGTAAAAAGAACACACATGCAATGACATTGGTGGATCCATATGTGGTATATGAAAAGAACACACATGCAATGACTCTGGTTGTTGTTAGTAAAAAGAACACACATGCAATGACACTGGTGGGTCCATATGTGGTATGTGAAAATAACACACATGCAATGACACTGGTGGATCCATGTGTGGTCTCTAAAGAGAACACACATTTCAATGACACTGGTGGATCCATATGTGGTATGTGAAAAGAACACACATGCAATGACACTGGTGGATCCATAGGTGGATTGTAAAAAGAACACACATGCAATGACACTGGTGGATCCATATGTGGTATGTGAAAAGAACACACATGCAATGACTCTGGTTGTTGTTAGTAAAAAGAACACACATGCAATGACACTGGTGGATCCATGTGTGGTGTCTGAAGAGAACACACATGCAATGACTCTGGTTGTTGTTAGTAAAAAGAGCACACATGCAATGACACTGGTGGATCCATAGGTGGATTGTGAAAATAACGCACATGCAATAACACTGGTGGATCCATATGTGGTATGTGAAAATAACACACATGCAATGACTCTGGTTGTTGATAGTAAAAAGAACACACATGCAAAGACACTGGTGGATCCATGTGTGGTCTCTGAAGAGAACACACATTTCAATGACAGTGGATGTTGTTAGTAAAAAGAACACACATGCAATGGCACTGGTGGATCCATGTGTGGTCTCCGAAGAGAACAGACATGCAATGACTCTTGTTGTTGTTAGTAAAAAGAGCACACATGCAATGACACCGGTGGATCAATATGTGGATTATGAAAAGAGAACACATGCAATGACACTGGTGGATCCATATGTGGTATATGAAAAGAACACAGATGCAATGACTCTGGTTGTTGTTCGTAAAAAGAACACAGATCTAATGACACTGGTGGACCCATAGGTGGATTGTGAAAAGAGCACACATGCAATGACACTGGTGGATCCATATGTGGTATGTGAAAAGAACACACATGCAATGACTATGGTTGTTGTTAGTAAAAAGAACACAAATGCAATGACACCGGTGGATCCATAGCTGGATTGTGAAAAGAGCACACATGCAATGACACTGGTGGATCCATACGTGGTATGTGAAAAGAACACACATGCAATGACTCTAGTTGTTGTTAATAAAGAGAACACACATGCAATGACACTGGTGGATCCATGTGTGTTCTCTGAAGAGAACACACATTTCAATGACACTGGTGGATCTATATGTGGTATGTGAAAAGAACACACATGCAATGACTCTGGTTGTAGTTAGTAAAAAGAACACACATGCAATGACACTGGTGGATCCATGTGTGGTCTCTAAAGAGAACACACATTTCAATGACTCTGGTTGTTGTTAGTAAAAAGAACAAACATGCAATGACACAGGTGGATCCATGTGTGGTCTCTGAAGAGAACACACATGCAATGACTCTGGTTGTTGTTGATAAAAAGAGCACACATGCAATGACACCGGTGGATCCATATGTGAATTATGAAAAGAGAACACATGCAATGACATTGGTGGATCCAAATGTGGTATGTGAAAATAACACACATGCAATGGCTACAATTGTTGTTAGTAAAAAGAACACACATGCAATGACACTGGTGGATCCATGTGTGGTCTCTGAAGCGAACATAGATTTCAATGACACTGGTGGATCCATATGTGGTATGTGAAAACAACACACATGCAATGACACTGGTGGATCCATAGGTGGATTGTGAAAAGAGCACACATGAAATGACGCTGGTGGATCCATATGTGGTATGTGAAAAGAACACACATGTAATGACTCCAGTTGTTGTTAGTAAAAAGAACACACATGCAATGAGACTAGTGGATCCATGTGTGGTCTCTAAAGAGAACACACATTTCAATGACACTGGTGGATCCATATGTGGTATGTGAAAAGAACACACATGCAATGACACTTGTGGATCCATAGGTGGATTGTGCAAACAACACACATGCAATGACACTGGTGGATCCATATGTGGTATGTGAAAAGAACACACATGCAATGACTCTGGTTGTTGTTAGTAAAAAGAACACACATGCAATGACACTGGTGGATCCATGTGTGGTCTCTTAAGAGAACACACATGCAATGACTCTGGTTGTTGTTAGTAAAAAGAGCAGACATGCAATGACACTCGTGGATCCATAGGTGGATTGTGAAAAGAGCACACATGCAATGACACTAGTGGATCCATATGTGGTACGTGAAAAGAACACACATGCATTGACTCTGGTTGTTGTTAGTAAAAAGAACACACATGCAATGACACTGGTGGATCCATGTGTGGTCTCTAAAGAGAACACACATTTCAATGACACTTGTGGATCCATAGGTGGATTGTGAAAAGATCACACATGCAATGACACTGGTGGATCCATATGTGGTATGTGAAAAGAACACACATGCAATGACTTTGGTTGTTGTTAGTAAAAAGAACACACATGCAATGGCACCGGTGGATCCATAGGTGGATTGTGAAAAGAGCACTTATGCAATGACACTGGTGGACCCATATGTGGAATGTGAAAAGAACACACATGCAATGACTCCAGTTGTTGTTAGTAAAAAGAACACACATACAATGACACTGGTGGATCCATGTGTGTTCTCTGAAGAGAACACACATTTCAATGACACTGGTGGATCCATATGTGGTATGTGAAAAGAACACAAATGCAATGACACTGGTGGATCCATAGGTGGATTGTGAAAAGAGCACACATCCAATGCCACTGGTTGATCTATATGTGGTATGTGAAAAGAACACACATGCAATGACTTTGGTTGTTGTTAGTAAAAAGAACACATGCAATGACACTGGTGGATCCATGTGTGGTCTCTAAAGGGAACACACATTTCAATGACTCTGGTTGTTAGTAAAAAGAACAAACATGTAATGACACAGGTGGATCCATGTGTGGTCTCTGAAGAGAACACACATGCAATGACTTGACACTGGTGGATCCATAGGTGGATTGTGAAAAGAACACACATGCAATGACACTGGTGGATCCATATGTGGTATGTGAAAAGAACACACATGCAATGAATCTAGTTGTTGTTAATAAAGAGAACACACATGCAATGACACTGGTTGATCTATGTGTGTTCTCTGAAGAGAACACACATTTCAATGACACTGGTGGATCTATATGTGGTATGTGAAAAGAACACACATGCAATGACTCTGGTTGTAGTTAGTAAAAAGAACACACATGCAATGACACTGGTGGATCCATGTGTGGTCTCTAAAGAGAACACACATTTCAATGACTCTGGTTGTTGCAAGTAAAAAGAACAAACATGCAATGACACAGGTGGATCCATGTGTGGTCTCTGAAGAGAACACACATGCAATGACTCTGGTTGTTGTTGGTAAAAAGAGCACACATGCAATGACACCGGTGGATCCATATGTGAATTATGAAAAGAGAACACATGCAATGACATTGGTGGATCCAAATGTGGTATGTGAAAATAACACACATGCAATGGCTACAATTGTTGTTAGTAAAAAGAACACACATGCAATGACACTGGTGGATCCATGTGCGGTCTCTGAAGAGAACATAGATTTCAATGACCCTGGTGGATCCATATGTGGTATGTGAAAAGAACACACATGCAATGACACTGGTGGATCCATAGGTGGATTGTGAAAAGAGCACACATGCAATGACGCTGGTGGATCCATATGTGGTATGTGAAAAGAACACACATGCAATGACTCCAGTTGTTGTTAGTAAAAAGAACACACATGCAATGAGACTAGTGGATCCATGTGTGGTCTCTGAAGAGAACACACATTTCAATGACACTGGTGGATCCATATGTGGTATGTGAAAAGAACACACATGCAATGACACTTGTGGATCCATAGGTGGATTGTGAAAAGAACACACATGCAATGACACTGGTGGATCCATATGTGGTATGTGAAAAGAACACACATGCAATGACTCTGGTTGTTGTGAGTAAAAAGAACACACATGCAATGACACTGGTGGATCCATGTGTGGTCTCTGAAGAGAACACACATGCAATGACTCTGGTTGTTGTTAGTAAAAAGATAAGACATGCAATGACACTCGTGGATCCATAGGTGGATTGTGAAAAGAGCACACATGCAATGACACTAGTGGATCCATATGTGGTATGTGAAAAGAACACACATGCATTGACTCTGGTTGTTGTTAGTAAAAAGAACACACATGCAATGACGCTGGTGGATCCATAGGTGGATTGTGAAAAGATCACACATGCAATGACACTGGTGGATCCATATGTGGTATGTGAAAAGAACACACATGCAATGACTTTGGTTGTTGTTAGTAAAAAGAACACACAGGCAATGGCACCGGTGGATCCATATGTGGAATGTGAAAAGAACACACATGCAATGACTCTAGTTGTTGTTAGTAAAAAGAACACACATACAATGACACTGGTGGATCCATGTGTGTTCTCTGAAGAGAACACACATTTCAATGACACTGGTGGATCCATATGTGGTATGTGAAAAGAACACAAATGCAATGACATTGGTGGATCCATAGGTGGATTGTGAAAAGAGCACACATGCAATGCCACTGGTTGATCTATATGTGGTATGTGAAAAGAACACACATGCAATGACTCTGGTTGTTGTTAGTAAAAAGAACACATGCAATGACACTGGTGGATCCATGTGTGGTCTCTAAAGGGAACACACATTTCAATGACTCTGGTTGTTAGTAAAAAGAACAAACATGTAATGACACAGGTGGATCCATGTGTGGTCTCTGAAGAGAACACACATGCAATGACTTGACACTGGTGGATCCATAGGTGGATTGTGAAAAGAACACACATGCAATGACACTGGTGGATCCATATGTGGTATGTGAAAAGAACACACATGCAATGACTCTGGTTGTTGTTAGTAAAAAGAACACACATGCAATAACACTGCTGGATCCATCACTACAATATGACCCCCCCTACAGCAACACGTTTATGCGTATCTAAATGCACATATAGGCGTTGCTAGCAAGTTTACCAACGGATAAAAATACGTTGCATTTTTGGGCGTTGCAAGGATAAGATGCAACGCATATATGTGCGTTGGTAACCATTGGAATATGCGTTGCAAAAATAGTTACAGATTTCAAGCAAGAACCGTATGCGTTGGTAGAGAGATGGATTGAAAATTCTATTTCAAAATATAATATTATAAGGACTATATGGTTTGGTTACTCATGAAGATGGTAGATTTTGATCCGCAGGAGAACATAGTTCATGCGACACATACCACATCAAACAAATCACAAAATATGAATGCATTGCATATCCATTATATATTTTTGGGATCACCATCTCATACATGAAAATTATCTCAAGAGTAGAAAATTTACAATCTTACATCAAAATATGATATTCCACCTGGCCCTACACATTGAGGAAGTACAATCTTGTGTAAAACAATAATAATCCACCAAGTCCTATATATCCATTAGAATATTTTCCTAACATGCTCCGAGTTGATATCTGTACATAGAAATCTTGCTGATTTATGGGACCTGCAAACACAACAATATGTTTTCAATACCAAAGTGGCAAAAGTCAGCCTATGGCATAGTGAACTATACTAGGTTAGTATGTAAGACATTTTTTCTCGGACGCAATTACCATACATACGGAAATAGAAAACGAAATCTAGATAAAAAATAACAACAATAGGATTTGAATAAATCCATCAAAAGAATAGCAAATCCTTTAATAAACCAGATTTTCCATCTAACAGTAGATCAAACTTCTTAATTAACTAAACAATAGATTAGGCAATCATAGTCTGATAGTCATAAGTAGTAGTTCATATATAGTGGCGGATGCAGAAAGCTAAAGTTTGCAGGGGGTGGACATTTAAAATTTAAATTCTTTTAAGCCACAAATACAAGGGTGCTTAACAAAACATAAAATAAAACCATGAGAAGGCTCAGAAAAACTACTAACATGGACTCTAGTCGCTTCAAAATCTTATTGGTTACCGTATTGGAATTCCAATTCCATGTGAGACGTATATCGTGTGCAGCAAAACAAATCAATTTTATCACAAGTGTGATGATAGTCATACATTATAATAAGTTGTAGTTGTACAAATAACACTATGGAGGAATTAATAACAGCTGGCATGAGAAGGAACTAAATTCAATTTCCAGTGTGAGTCAATTTATGTTGAATGTTATACGACATTCTCTACAAGGCAACCACCGTAACTACCATTAGCTAAGAACAATATTTCAGTACTAGCATGGACCATTTAAACTAAATACATAAGTAGTCTGTAATGGAGTACTCTGAAACTATATTCAAAATCATATTTAAGACGGGAATAGTGAAAGATTCTGCTTGAATAATGTAACCGCACCTTCGGTAAGATATCATCCCTGGTAGTAAATGCAACGTTAGCACCGGCCTTGAGAACTGAGCACGACTAGCGTGGACCATTTATATTTAAACTAATACTACTCCCTTGGTTCTTGGTTTGTCTAAATTCGCACGTATCTAGTCTCAAAACATGTCTAGATACGTACGAATCTAGACAAACTCAAGTCACTTATTTTAGGACGGAGAGAGTACAATAAATTAGCAGAAAAATGCACATACCTCTAACAGAGCTTAAAATCATGAGCTTTCAAATATTAATACTCTGCAGCAGAAACAAATCGACCATTGCAAGCACAAGTTTAATTTGAAACATCGCGTGAGATCTTGCAGCATTGGATGTGTTATAAAATTGACAAAAGGGGAGGAATTAATACCTGTAGGCCATCCAGTCGCTGGCTGTTATTGCTGACCGGAATTAATAATAGAGTATTGGATGTGCCCTCTTGACGCTTCTTGCTGTGGCATCTCGTCCCACTGCCAACTGCCGGCCTGTGCTACTACTTAATAGACCTGCCTCTAGGCCATCAGATTTGTCAAGGATGCATAAAGGAACTGTTAACACGGGTCAATCTAGGGAAAAGATGAGAGAAATCTGAAGCGGGGAATGGGGAAATTGCACCTGGAGCACGAAGCACTGTCGTGTACTTTCGCCACCGCAAGCCCTGTTCTCTGACTCGCCATCGCGGCTCGTCGACGAACCTTCACATCATGTAGTAACCAAGAACCATCTTGGATGCGTGAGTGTTTCCCAGATTTAGACGATCTGCACCACCGGCATCCACTGGTCGCCGGTCCTGTTAGCCAACTGTCGAGAGACGTCATAGGGAAGAGGAGGGAGGCGACTAGGTTTAGGGATGCGTGGAGTGGGTATAGGCGTGATTTTGTGGCAGGTGGGGTTACTGAAAGCTAATCGTACTTAGTGGGCTGGGCTCTTTTGGTTTATGCGTAATTTCTTAAATGGACAAGCGGATGTAGCCTGCAACGAATGCATGTGTATCTATGCTATATTTTGCAACGAATAGTTAGATCGTTGCCGAGTATATATTGCTATAGGAGGGTTCTTCTTGTAGTGCATGTGTGGTCTCTGAAGATAACACACATTTCAATGACACTGGATGATGTTAGTAAAAAGAACACACATGCAATGACACTGGTGGGTCCATGTGTGGTCTCCGAAGAGAACATACATGCAATGTCTCTGGTTGTTGTTAGTAAAAAGAGCACACATGCAATGACACCGGTGGATCCATATGTGGATTATGAAAAGAGAACACATGCAATGACACTGGTGGATCCAAATGTGGTATGTGAAAATAACACACATGCAATGACTACAATTGTTGTTAGTAAAAAGAACACACATGCAATGACACTGGTGGATCCATGTGTGGTCTCTGTAGAGAACACAGATTTCAATGACACTGGTGGATCCATATGTGGTATGTGAAAAGAACACACGTGCAATGACACTGGTGGATCCATAGGTCGATTCTGAAAAGAGCACACATGCAATGACACTGGTGGATCCATATGTAGTATGTGAAAATAACACACATGCAATGACTCCAGTTGTTGTTAGTAAAAAGAACACACATGCAATGACACTGGTGGATCCATGTGTGGTCTCTAAAGAGAACACACATTTCAATGACACTAGTGGATCCATATCTGGTATGTGAAAAGAACACACATGCAATGACACTTGTGGATTCATAGGTGGATTGTGAAAAGAACACACATGCAATGACACTGGTGGATCCATATGTGGTATGTGAAAAGAACACACATGCAATGACTCTGGTTGTTGTTAGTAAAAAGAACACACATGCAATGACACTGGTGGATCCATGTGTGGTCTCTGAAGAGAACACACATTTCAATGACTCTGGTTGTTGTTAGTAAAAAGAACACACATGTAATGACACTGGTGGATCCATGTGTGGTCTTCGAAGAGAACACACATGCAATGACTCTAGTTGTTGTTACTAAAAAGAGCACACATGCAATGACACAGGTGGATTCATATGTGGTATGTGAAAATAACACACATGCAATGATTCTGGTTGTTGTTAGTAAAAATAACACACATGCAATGACACTGGTGGATCCATGGGTGGATTGTGAAAAGAGCACACATGCAATGACACATTTGGATCCATATGTGGTATGTGAAAAGAACACACATGCAATGATTCTGGTTGTTGTTAGTAAAAAGAACACACATACAATGACATCGGTGGATCCATAGGTGGATTGTGAAAAGAGAACACATGCAATGACACTGGTGGATCCATATGTGGTATGTGAAAAGAACACACATGCAATGACTCCAGTTGTTGTTAGTAAAAAGAACACACATGCAATGAAACTTGTGGATCCATGTGTGGTCTCTGAAGAGAACACACATTTCAATGACACTGGTGGACCATATGTGGTATGTGAAAAGAACACACATGCAATGACACTGGTGAATCCATAGATGGATTGTGAAAAGAATACACATGCAATGACACTGGTGGATCCATATGTGGTATGTGAAAAAACACACATGCAATGACTCTGGTTGTTGTTAGTAAAAAGAACACACATGCAACGACACTGGTGGATCCATGTATGGTCTCTGAAGAGAACACACATGCAATGACTCTAGTTGTTGTTAGTAAAAAGAGCACACATGCAATGATACTCGTGGATCCATAGTGGATTGTGAAAAGAGCACACATGCAATGACACAGGTGGATTCATATGTGGTATGTGAAAATAACACACATGCAATGATTCTGGTTGTTGTTAGTAAAAATAACACACATGCAATGACACTGGTGGATCCATGGGTGGATTGTGAAAAGAGCACACATGCAATGACACATTTGGATCCATATGTGGTATGTGAAAAGAACACACATGCAATGATTCTGGTTGTTGTTAGTAAAAAGAACACACATACAATGACATCGGTGGATCCATAGGTGGATTGTGAAAAGAGAACACATGCAATGACACTGGTGGATCCATATGTGGTATGTGAAAATAACACACATGCAATGACTCCAGTTGTTGTTAGTAAAAAGAACACACATGCAATGACACCGGTGGATCCATGTGTGGTCTCTGAAGAGAACACACATTTCAATGACACTGGTGGATCCATATGTGGTATGTGAAAAGAACACACATGCAATGACACTGGTGGATCCATAGGTGGATTGTGAAAAGAACACACATGCAATGACACTGGTGGATCCATATGTGGTATGTGAAAAAACACACATGCAATGACTCTGGTTGTTGTTAGTAAAAAGAAAACACATGCAATGACACAGGTGGATCCATGTGTGCTCTCTGAAGAGAACACACACGCAATGACTCTGGTTATTATTAGTAAAAAAGAGCACACATGCAATGACACTGGTGGATCCATAGGTGGATTGTGAAAAGAGCACACATGTAATGACACTGGTGGATCCATATGTGGTATGTGAAAAGAACACACATGCAATGACTCCAATTGTTGTTAGTAAAAATAACACACATGCAATGACACTAGTGGACCCATGTGTGGTCTCTGAAGAGAACACACATTTCAATGACACTGGTGGATCCATATGTGGTATATGAAAACAAGACACATGAAATGACTCCAGTTGATGTTAGTAAAAAGAACACACATGCAATGACACTGGTGGATCCATATGTGGTATGTGAAAAGAACACACATGCAATGACTCTAGTTGTTGTTATTAAAAAGAACACACATGCAATGACACTGGTGGATCCATGTGTGGTCTCTGAAGAGAACAAACATTGCAATGATACTGGTGGATCCATATGTGGTATGTGAAAAGAACACACATGCAATGACTCCAGTTGTTGTTAGTAAAAAGAACACGCATGCAATGACACTGGTGGATCCATGTGCGGTCTCGGAAGACAACACACATTTCAATGACACTGGTGGATCCATATGTGGTATGTGAAAAGAACACACATGAAATGACTCCAGCTGTTGTTAGTAAAAAGAACACACATGCAATGACACTGGCGGATTCATATGTGGTATGTGAAAAGAACAGACATGAAATGACTCCAGTTGTTGTTAGTAAAAAGAACACACATCCAATGACACTGGTGGATCCATATGTGGTATGTGAAAAGAACACACATGAAATGACTCCAGTTGTTGTTAGTAAAAAGAATACACATGCAATAACACTGGTGGATCCATATGTGGTATGTGAAAAGAACACACATGCAATGACTCTGGTTGTTGTTAGTAAAAAGAACACACATGCAATGACTCTAGTGGATCCATATGTGGTTTGTGGAAAGAACACACATGCAATGACACTGGCGGATCCATGTGTGGTCTCTAAAGAGAACACACATTTCAATGACACTAGTGGATCCATAGGTGGTATGTGAAAAGAGATTTTCCCTCTCTCTCGGTCACAAATCTCACAAAAGCCCAAACGCGTGGAGATCCCAAACATGTGCTCACTCTTGGTGCTATGCCCTGATTGGCTGACACAGATGTCACGCGGATCGTCTCCACCAACCGTTGATCCTATGTGATCCAACGGGCAGGATAACCCCTCCCTTCTCCACTCTTTTTATGCATGGTCAATCCGTGCCACCTCTCTATCCATTCCACCGATACTTTACCTCCATAAACAAGTGAAAATCCATCTATCTAACTAAAATAAATAAAATAAATTATTATATTTCGAAGAAGCCATCGTCTTCGTCTTCCGGTTTGTCCTCGTCTTCGTCAACGCCATGGTCCCTGCCATCGCCGCCATCGGTGTCCTCCTTTGACGACTCGACACCACCCCCTTCCTCGAATAAGTGCACTATCTCCTTGTCGGAGTCCTCCTCCTCCTCTTCGTGGTCCCACGGGTCCATGTCACTCTCCTCCGCTTCTACCTCCAACTGATCGATGATTGCCTCCTCGTTGGCCGAGTCGGACTCGTCCAAATAGCTATCTCCTCTCTTCTTCTTGGTCTTCTTCTTGTTCCTCTTCTTGTCCGTACTCGCTGGTGCAACACAGGCCCTCGTCCTGGCTGGTGCTTTGCGCTCGTCCGACGCTGCAGGTACCCCACACTCCTGCGCTGGCGGTACGAGCTTCGACGTCGCAGTGTCCTCGAGTGCCGATGTCGATGGATCCTGGCGCGGTCGGACACGACGTGCTGCCTCAGCAGGCGACTCGCGAGCGCGAACGATGCAGCGAAGAGCCGGGGATGCAGGATGGTCAGTGGACGGCTTGGACTTGCCATTGCCACGGCGAGGGGGCATCGTGCTCGAGGTAGTTGCTCCGAATGGTCGATGGCGGGTACACAGAGTGGGGTGCCGATCTGATCAAGGACGAGCAGCGGTTCGTGCGTCGTGTCCACGCATGCATTTGAAGTAATATCTTGCGTACTGAACATAATTTGATCACAACAAAAGTGGCACGACGTATTCTAGACTCGTAAATATCCCGTGCGTGCCTGTCACGTGGAGTTCGGTGGAGTTCGACGTGCTGACGTGATCGTGTAGCAGTTGCGCGCGTCATTGCCCCATCAACACGTGACACACACACGCGGGATGTGCGCGCCGATTCCCGTGATGACCACCCGTCTCGCACTCCCCTTATTATATACTGGATTTTGGGTGGCGCCGAAGAACATTGAAGTGTCCATCGCAATAAAGACAAGTCCCATCAATTCCCTACCCCTGCCTCCCTGGCTTCTTTGAGAAGGTAGACCGTACACAGTGGTCTTGTATAATAGTACAAGGACTACTGGACCACGGCCTGTACTCTTTGACTCTTCTCCCGCACTAATCACTATCTGCTTCCTCCTGCCGCCGCTACCCTCACCCTGCAAGCCATGGCTCCACTGAGGAGGGGGAGAGGCCGGTCGACGATCCTTGCAGAGAAAAGGGAGACAAATCGCCGCGAGGCACTTCTTGCTCTACCAGACGCTCAAGCCCACCCTCTCATCGAGGCCCAATCTCCCCCGACAATGGCGCCAAATGTTCTAGCAGGCGAGGGCTCCTCCCGGTATGGTCTTCTTGTTCTACTTATTCTCCATCTCCCTCTCCATCATGATCTTAATCAGCTTCTTCTTGTTTTTCTTCTTCTTCTGGCTCTTCCTCTTCTACGTATTATAGGCCGGCCGTGGAGCCCGAATACACCACGACGGAGGCGTTGCAGGACCCGTTCGGCCCCGTTCCATGTCTCAGCGAGGTAGCAAACCTCCACGTTGTTATTTCTCCGAGTTGTGATGTGGATTTCTTAGATCTTGTCCGCCCCGCATTGGTTTTTCTTCTTCTTTTGCGAGTTGTATTAGTTTTCATGAATATGACTGGATCTCTTGGTCTTTCCTTAATACCGCTGTACATAGATTCACTATGGATTTTTTGTGATTAGGATTAGTTTATCGTGGTCATGAATAGATCTCTAGGTCCATTTTTTAACACTGTGGCCAATAGATTCAACATGGATTTTTTTGATCTGTATTAGTATTCACTTGGGACCTGGAGTGTAATTGTAGAATTCCTATTTTAATTAACATGAACGATCCAGCGATCGAAGGCCGAGTACCGTGACAAGGTGGCCGCGATCAGTTCCAAGATTGTCAACCAACATGAGCTTGCACGCTCCCTCACCCAAGCTAATGAGAGCCTACGCAAGCAATTATCTGTGCAGAAGGAGATCTCGCTAGATTTTGCACGTGACGTCGTTAGGCTGCAGAAATTGCTCGACCATAACTTGAACAGACAAGAACAGGCCATCAAGATAATCAACGAGCTCACAGAGGAGAAGAAGAATCTCGTGGAAAGGTGCATTCTCCTGCAGGATGAAGTCATCGAGGCACTCAGAGGACGCGTCGAGGACACCAAGGCTACCATCCGAGCCTACCATGACAGGAACCGTTGCCTGGATGCAGTCAAGGAGATGAAGGCGGACATGAGCAGAGGGATCACCATACTCGAGGGTGTTCGGAAAGAGAACGAGGAGCTAAGGGCATGTCAGGAGGCGTATCGGAGCAATGCCCAAGTCTGATTCCCGTTAGCGGGGACATGAATATCAGTTCGTCCTCCACTCCTTTTGTAATGTTTAGGGTTCAGGGAGCAATGCCTAAGTCTGCTTCCCATTATAGGGTGCAATAAGAATCCTAGGGCAACTCCTTATCTATCTGGACATGTGTTGGTGTTCATGTTCATGAATGGACACCATGTTCTCTTTCCATTATGTATCTGGACATGGGTTTTTGCATTATGAGTTTGCCACTCTCCCACTACTATTTGGTGATATTGGAAAAACCCACAGCACACTAAACTGCAGATAAATCTTATTTGTCTTTAAAATTGAAATTATGACAGTGCCACTAGTCGATTCATAAAATGTTGATTAGTCCTAGATTGCTTCTTCCTTGAAATTATGACAGTGCCACTAGTTGATTCAGTTAATTATAGAAACTAACCAGCTTGTCCTGGTGAACTAAACAAACCATACTATGTATTTTTGTTGCAGGGAAAGTGGCGAAAGATCGACCAGGACCTGGCGACCTGGCTAAATGACAAGATAGCAATCCAAAGGGAGAAGAATTCTTAAACCGGCCTTTGACCAATCAAGGCAATGAACTCGCGGTCCTTTCTAACAAGTGCCAGAAACTAAAGGAGTTAAACGCCGGCTGGGCGAAGCAACACAGTGAAGGTCGCACCTCGGCTAGGAAGCAGACGGAGATCATGAAAGGGATCTTGAAGGAAAATCGTATGGCTACGGACCAAATTCTCCAATCCGTGACGGAGCGCTGGAACCTACAGCCGAAGCACGACATAGTACTGAAGGACCTGGCCAATCTTAGGGAGGAAAACAGGCAGCTCCGGGCCAGGCTCTCTTGAACACAACATATGTCTATTTAGTACTGAACTACCTGGTTTATCCTCTGTAGTGGTGATTTTGTAAGCGTGAACTTAAATCTATGCATGATACGTGTGTTCGTCTAAAATTAGTTTGCTCGAAGATTGAGTTTGGCTTAGTTCGGAAAGCGCAACTGCAAGTCTTACAATTAACTAGTTTCAGGCATTGGCACAACATAAATTATTCATCTCGAATTGCCTTTATCCTCTATAGTATGTCCTTGTTCACCCTCGCGTGCCTTCTTCAGTTCCTTCAACAGATCCGCAATGCAGTACTCTAGCTTCTTCTTGTCTTCCCTGAGCTGATCCCTCTCCTTTTCTGCATTATGAATCAGCAACCTATGACTATCCTGAAGCTTCATTGCAGTTCCAACAACCAAGCTCGCATCAATTCCGTCAGTTAGCTCTGACTGCAAATTCTCAATTTCTTGTTCCAGCTCCTTATTTCGTACCGACAACTTGTAATTTCTTTCAGCCTCATCACTTACATCAGTAAATCTCCCCGACCTTTCCAACTCATACATCTCCCATAACTGTGCCAAACGTTTCTTAAGTGCATCTGGCCACTCAGGATCCACCAACTCTACTGCTTTACACACCGGGCCAACCTAAAAACACACACACACTATAGTGTTATGAACATGCACGATACATTTTACTTCATGTCACAGTTGCACATAATGTAAACAAACCTGATTTATACAACCAAAAAACCTTCTCCCAGTGTTACTGCCTTTGAATGCAACATATCTCCTCAGTTTTAGCCCATGGTCACATGGCACTTCTCCATCAAGATCTAGGCCCTCCCATTCGGAGTCGTAGATCGTCCGTGGTACCTATTGGTAAATGCAAAGCTGAAATCAAACACGATTGCATGCACATATGGAGCTCAGATTGAGAGATTTACCATTGCCTAACCCTAGCTCGAGAAAATAGAAGAACTCACATCATGACAGCATGACGAATGCTCGACTGGTCGACTGGTCGTCCTCGCTGTTCAAGGAATACTCGATGTCGGAGACAAGGCTGTCGCTGCTCGACTGGTCGTCCTCGCTGTTCAAGGACAGCATGGCGAATGCGTCATGGCAGGCGACGGTATCGGCGTCGGTGTCCGAGAGAGAGAGAGAGAGAGAGAGAGATAGAGAGAGAGAGAGAGCAGCCTTTCTACCGCTGCAACAATGACTAAATTGGCATGTTACAATAGTTTAATGGATACCATGCCCTTTCCCTAGATTATTGTCTCCTGCCTGAGATGGATTCTCTTCACACATTCTCATTTCAAATATTAAACCTGCACTCCCTCCATCCCAATTTCATTGCCTAACGAAAACATACCAGTATATTACATCATCTAAAGAAACAAAATCATGTCAACTACAAGGTACTTATGCATCACTTCTTCAGTCATGGTTTCACAAAAAATTACATTACAATCTCTCAACAAACATATCACAACATGGTTTCGCAAAACATCACATTACAATCTCTCAACAAACATAATCATAGAAACAAGTATATTACATCAACTCAAGAAACAAAATCATGTTGACTACAAGGTACTTACACATCACTTGTCCTGTCATGGTTTCACAAAACATTACATTACAATCTCTCAACAAACAAAATAACAGTAACAAGTACAGTACATCATCTCAAGAAACATAATCATGTCAATTACAATGTATTTATGCATCACTTGTCCAGTCATGGTTTCACAAAACATTACATTACAATGTCCCAACAAACATAATAACAGAAACAAGTACGGTACGCCATCTTAAGAAACATAATCATGTCAACTACAATGTACTTATGTCTTATTACAACAACGATGGTTTCAGTGAGTGACCTGTCCGAAAATCTCAACAGCTTGCAAAACATTATATCGCAATCTCTCAACAAACATAATCACAGAAACACGCTCTAAATGCAACAACAGTCAATATTACAAATACAGGCAGGGGAACCCCGCGGTCCATATGACAAGCCTAGGGTAGCAGCTCTCATCAGATCTCATCAACATCAACCACCTCATTCTGTTCAGCCATTACAGGGGCATATACATCCACTATAACCTGTTCAACAACATCAGAAATGGTACCAAGGAAGAACACCTTCCTGGTTCGCTTCTTTCGCCGCATAATCTGCATAAGATATTTAGTATCCAAAACATCTATGAATTGATGCTTCTTATGATGCCACCACCGGATTTTTGCCATCTGCTTAGGGCTAATACTGATTTCCTTACCGATCATCTCTCTCATTTCATCAAGAGTTATGTTTTTGGAATCGACAGTGATCTCCACAGTACATGACGAAACTGGCTTATTAACTCCCTCATCAAGTTTTTCCATGTATGAGTCCACCTCTATGCGTATATTAAACTTATCTAGATCAGCATCTATTGGTCTGTATTCTCTAGGAGCAGAAGCTCTAGCAGCAAGATCTCCAGCATCTGCATACATATCATCAATCATCGCTTCAACTTTCACCTTGCGATCAGCTGCACAACACTCCCAAACCATCTGAAGCTCATGGGAGTGCTCAATTTGTTGATAGGTATCATTCATGTTGCGCCACACCAATTTTTTCCTCTGTCTAGAACCCCAGGGAATTCTAGCGGCAAGCATATCTACCAGCTGCGAAACAGACACAACCTCTTTGCAATTCACAAGCAGATGCACATCTTGCCCGAACACAACCCTCTCACAACCAAATTCAAGTTTTGTAGTGTACTGCCGAACATGAACTGTGAACTCATATAGGTCCCTTGTATCAAAGTTGTGCCTAATTTGATTAAAATGGGGAACATTTCAGTTCATTCGATTCTATTATGCCATAACTAATATACTTGCAAGATAAGGCACAGATAAGAAAAATTCACCTCTCGCTCTTCTCCCGGGTTTTTTTCTTCGAGATCTGGGTGCTGCATCCGCCCACCGGAGCCGAACAATCCGCCGTCGGCCTTGCTTTTCTCTTCAACCCATTGCTCATAGGTACCTTGGGAGCAGAATCCTTGCTGGCCTCCTCGCTAACCGGGGCTGAAAACCTCACCGCTACTACGCGTTGAGCCCCAGACTTGGGCCCCGACGGACCTGAATCAGTCGGCGACGTAGCTACAACCTTCGCCTTGCAAGACATGCTAGGCCGCCACCGTCGGATTCAGTGTCGGGGGAGGGAGAAAAAAGGTCCTTCGTCGCCGGCAGATTTAGGGTCTTGGAAGGGAAGAAAAGGGACCGCCGCTGCCGCAGCAAGATTCAGTGTCGAGAGTTAGGAAAGTACAGTAATGGATTTGCCCCTACGACATGTGCAGGGTGGCTAAGAAGAGTGAAAGGCAATGAAGGGGCACATCAAGAACTAGTGTAATGGAATATCCTGACTTAACGGGCGCGATTTGAAAATATTGGGTTTGGCCATCATTCACTTGAAAGACTCCTCTCAGCAATTGGCGCTCCAACTTTTCGAATCGCGGTGATAAAAATCAACTTGGGTACCGCATTGCCTGGGCGACCCAACTTTCAGGCTGCAAAATGATATTCTCGGGAAAATGGTCCTAAACTGAGAACTTTCTTCAATTGTGGAGACTAGCTGCACTTCGTGGCTGAATGTCCTTATCAAAATAGAGAAAATAATGGAGGAATGCTCATTCTCAAAGAAAAGTCAAAGGCACCTCGGAAGAAGAAATTTGTGAAGAAAAATGTTCCTTACAAGAAGCAACCGAAGATTGTCTTGGTAGCTCAAGAGGAGTACTCTTTCGGGAGTGAAGACAAAGAAGATGATGATAGCTCAAGAAAGTTGGCTACCATAGCCACCACATCTACATGTACTTCACTCTTGGATTCACCTAATGAAAATGTGAACAACAAGAAAGTCACTTGCCTTATGGTAAGAGGTTCCGAGGTATCATCTTCCACCACTTCTTTTCCTAAGACTACAATGGATATTGATATGGATGATTCTACTAGTCTTACGGTTAAGGACGGTATTATTGCTTTGGATTATTTCATCACTAACTTGTAACGTGATTACAAAGTACATTTTGAGGCACTCGTGGGTCAACTTGCTCAAAACGACACTACTAGGAAACAGCTCTTCTGTGGCGCATGAAAATACATCTTCTGTGGCGCATATCGTAGTCGCCAATGTTATCTCGCCACTGATATCTGCTTCCTGTGGCGCATATGGATATGCGCCATAGAAGTTCTAGACTTCTGTGGCGCATTTCTTCATATGCGCCACAGGAAGAACTTCTATGGCACATTTACGTGTATGTGCCACAGAAATTCCATGCGCCACTGACTATATAATTATATGTGCCACTTATTGCGTAACACATATTCAAAGTAAAATACTTTCCTGGTGTATAATAAGGTATTTATACAGGATTTATATAGTATTTATCCACATGAGTATAAAATACATTGCACAAGTAGTCGATGCATGAAAACCGACATATATATAATACAAACACTTAGAGCCCGATCGAGATACATATATAGTGTCAAGTGCCAAATTTTTACACAAGCGCCGAATACAAAGTTCATATCATCTCACATTACAAATATGAAGTGGCCACCGCCGCCTACACTAGGATCAAATAGAATACAACTGTGATAATGGTGAGAAAGAGCATTTGCCCGACCAATATATTCATCCGGTTCTTCTTCTACAAGTGGTTACTCCACTTGGCGATCGCCTCCTCTCTAGTCGTGTATCCTTTGTAGATGTTGCCACTGAACTTGTCCACTTGTTTGTGGCAATCCTCCCACTCCTCGTAGACTCCTGGAACACTACCCATGTATACCACATACTACCTCGTCGCCATCTCTATAGACAACAAGGCATATTAGTAAAAATACAACGAAAAGAATGAATAAAGGGTTCACATCCATATATATATATGTTCACAGAATATAAAACAAAGGATCCATAAACCTAAAAGTTAGATCATCATAGAAGCAATAAGTTCAAAGACAACATGACCACAAGGTAGTTTAAGTCTAACAAGAATGACCATTTCGACCACGAGATAGTAAAGTTTATGACACACACACTAATACAGCAGTCGTCCATCAAGCATATACACACACTGGATCATGCTAGAGGCACACATCGATAATGATGAAGACTTCCTCTTCTCGCTCGGATTTGGGAACGGTAGATAACCCTCTTTCGTTATCCACATCCTTGTGTCACCCTGCTTATGGAGGCGTTCTTCGATCTCCCTCTTACTCAACCCTCTGGCTTGTTGTAGGGCACCGCCCCTTGTGTTGACATCTTCAATGATGATTTGCGACAACTTCATCTGAATGCGATGGAAGTCTTCTCTAAGATCAGCATCGTCGATTTTTGCCAAAGTTTCGGCCCATCCTTGTAGACTAGATGGCAGCGTTAGGTTATGGCAATCCCGAACATAGCCTTTAAGGTGATGGAGGACGTAGAAGGCCTCCTTGGCACCAGTAGTTGACTGCTTGATGCAGGGGAAGTTGAGCATGTGCTTGAACACGTGTTTGCCATCCTTGATACATTCCCCCTTATCTACGAAGGTGCATCCCTTCTTGCTGTAGCCCTCGAGAGCGTCATTGAGAACACCCCTTATTCTGGTGTAGTCTTTCTTCTTCGTCAAACTCCCCGAGTCGAAATACGTGGCTAGCGAATACCTCGGGCAAGGACAATGAGTGTGCAGTATTTGTCTCTGTGCAACACAATTGGAACAAAATGATGGAAAAATAGCAAAGGAAGGAATCTATAAGAAATGCATAAGTTACGGTGGCGATGAGCGAGTGTGTGTACTTACTCAGGAAAGAAAGGCAAAAGAAGTGTGCCCTTCCTCTTGTTGTCCACCATGAACTTCTCGAGGTACGCCGTCGCCTTGGTCCGTGTCTCTGATCCTTCGACCAACTGGCTGTCCCGCATGTAGTAGGGATCCACTATCGCGATTTCCGGGGTACTTTCTCTCTTGATCGTGAGCGCCAGATTGAGCGTGTATAGGCGGACCAAGTTATAGTCCAGCTGTTTTGTGAGAAATAGCTTGAATATGTCCTCGAATGCTATGAAGAATATATCCGCGGGGGGTTCATCGACGAAGCCCACGTCCAATGGCACCTTGGTCGTGAAAACCGGGTAATTTGGATCTTCGTCTTTAAGAAGGAGGGCCTCTAGTGTCTTGACACCCTCGTGCAAAGTTAACATGGCTCCAACCACAATGTGGATCATATCCAGAGTCAATATCGGATCACCAGCTACATGCACTCGGGGCAAGCCAAATTGTGTGGATGGTACGACGATGGCTTCCTGACCCCGGATCCTCTTCGTAAGAGGCTGGCTTGCATACTTCTTATTATTATTATTACCTCTCTTCCTGTAGTGCTTCTTCTTCACAACAATGTCAGCCACTACCATCTGCTCATCAGTCGCCTTTCGGACTGTGTTGGGGCTGAAAACCAATCCCGGTTTCTCTTGTGGTGGATCGGCGGCCGGAGGAGTCTCTTGAGAAAGACCATGGAAGACCAGGCGCTGCGTCCATGTATTGGGCCGACCAGCTTGATGGTTGTCGCGAGCTGCGAAGGGTTCTTCATCCACAGAAGGCATATACAATCCTTTGGCGGCGCCGGTGTTGATGAAGTCGTCAACGTTGACCAATTCATCATCATCTTCATGGGTGCCATCATGTGGTGGTGGTGGTAGCGGGGGCGACGATGGTTGCGGCACAACATCTTTGCCATGTGGCGGTGTACACGCTGCCAAGAGTTGGTGGTGACGGCTGGTGGTGGCGACGATGACGGCTACTGGCTTCCGAGGTGGTGGCCGGGCGATCGGTCGAGAGGTGGCGCCGGTGCTCCCCCTCGCAAGACGAATCTGGGTCTTCGGCCATGTCAAGGGCCAGTTGTAGCATTCCCCAAGGGTCTTGTGTTCGTCGGCTCCTTGAGGTTGAAAGGGGGGTCCATGTCATCGCACCCTGGCAACACCCGAGCCAACCTGACCCTCATCATGTCATCATCCATTGGATTGTTGTGCATCGTGCGGCTCGCCGGTTGTATAAGAGTGCCCTTGGCAACATCCTTCAACTCACTGCCGACATCTTTAAGCAGGAGTATGCAAGAAGTGTCCTGAGGCAAAAACATGTTGTTAGGCGTCATGAGATGGCAGCAGTCATGCATCAAAGGCATAAAGGAGATGATGTGCACTAACTAATTAGTTACCTTGGTGATGGCATGGATCTCGGCTAATGTAGAGACACGGACGATGCCGGTGACCGGCATATCATCATCTGCAATCTACCGCTCGGGTTCCTCATGAAGCACCACCGCCGTCGGCTGCGACTTATTGGTATCTTTGGCGGGAGGGGGCGTCGGTGTGACCAAAACGAGCGGCTGCGTCCTGACGTTGACAGCCGGCGGGATCACCAGGTCCGGTGACACAGTAACATTGATGCCCGAGTTGCTGCCGCTTAAGCTAGGCAGATGTATCGGCCCTTGTCGACCTCCCGCATTCCAAGCAGTAAGCCCCTCGAAAAACTTAGGGAGGATCATCGAGCGGATCTTCTCTTCCACTAACTTGTCCACCGTTTTCTCGTCCACCACCTTCTCCTCCAGTGTCTGCACCTTCATCTTTAGCTCTGCAATAGCGGCTTTATCCTGGTTCTTCCTCTCCCTTCTTTTCTTGGCGTCCTCTTTGTAGTACTCCTTGAACTTCATGCTTGTACCAAAGCCGGACACACGGCCAGCTGAGGACGGCGGCAACCCCTTGTCCCTCTTCTTGTAAGCATTGGTCGTCCTGTTGAAAACCGTGTCCCACGGCTCCGTCGAATCTTGGGACGACTCTGTGGCAGTAGCATTCAGTTCATCCTCCTGCAGAGACAAGGAAAGGTGAACCCATATAGATTCTTGACTTCATTATCTTAATTAGAATGCAATAGACTTGAGATCGGCGATAAATTCCTTACCAGCTTCTTCTCGAATGCCTTCACCTCCGGATCGTCGGTGATGAGCTCCCCTGTTTCCTTGTCCAGGTAGTAGCGGGCCCGAACAAATTTCCTAAGTTGCAAGTCCGTGATTTTAAGCCAAGGGTTGTCTTTACCAAGGTGTTCAAGCTCGGCGTCCTCCTTGTCCCAAATGGCTTGTTTCCCCTATAACCGCCGCTTCCAAGGCGGTGGTTACCTATGTTCTGTTCCCGCATACTCCTTCCCCATTGAGTCCATTTTATAGCGTCAGCGGTAGCTATATCCGCCTTGAATATCCTAAACTCCTCTTCGTCGAGCATCAGATTTTTCTTACTAATAACCTCCCAGCTTTCACCTTTGTCAATGCTATTCTTCACCCCGGGTTTTCTAGCTGCTCAAGGCGTTGCTCATCTTCGTGAGGGCTAGTTTGTTCACCGGGTTCTTTCTCTCGAGGTTTCTAAACAGCTCTGGGAATCTATATCGCTTGTGAAGCTTCTTAAGGAGGTTATCGACCAAAGCTGCATTGTCAGCATGCCTAATGTACTTCATGTTGATCGACATGCTTTCCCGGACGATGCACCCGAGTTGCAGGCCGTACCCTTTACCAATCGTCTCTGGCACAATGGGTAGGCCACTTTCTGTGACCTCAGTGAACTCATCGCAGACGGTGGCAAGCACTGGCACCTTCCGCTCCGTCTGTTCCTTCTTCTTCTTCTTCTTCTTCTTCTGAGAAGCGGGCGGGTTGCCGCTAGCGCCATCCGTGCTCTCGCCGCTATTGGTGCGGGCGCTGCCATCGGTATGGGCGCCGTCATCGGTGGTATCATCCTCTTCGCCGCCGCCTTCACTAGTTCCATCGTAGTTGTCTTCGTCCTCCTCGTAATCAGGATATCTGCCCTCATTGGCCCCAGCAACTCTAGCGACGGTCGCCTCCTCCTTCGGTGGTGGTGTCATCCTCATCGCCTCCTCCTCCTCCTCATGTTGGGACCCCTGCCAGAATGACTGGTTGGCCTGTCTAGCTTGTTCTTCGACGCTAATCATGTGCTTAGAAGGGCCAGACTCCTTGGTGCCCGACATGTTTGCACTACTCAATTTAAAAGAGGCAAAAAGTTAGCACAAATCTCGGCCGAAAAATTCGGCATGACCTTTGCTAATTTTTTGACCTAGGAGTGCCCATTTCTCAACCGAAACAGAAGTGAATCGACACTTCGGGAGAAATGGGCAACTCAAATGAAATCCCTGCAAGACAAAACACCCCATCCCCATATTGACAGCCCCATGCATTGATCCTAGCATCCCATCATCCACATGCAGTATATATATAACAGATATACTAGTCCATCATCACATCACAGCCCCATGTATATATATATAACAGATATAGTAGTGTAATAGAAGTACTTGCTGAACAGCAGAAGTGTAACAGAAGTGTAGTACTTACTGTATTACTAGGCTGAAGTGTAACAGAAGTACTTGTTGTAGTACTAGGCTAAAGTGTAACAGAAGTACTTGCTGAACAGCAGATAACAGTTTAACATCCTAATAAATCTAGTACAAGTTATAACAGTATAAATTTTTCTTCTGGCTGCTTCTTCATGACAAACTAAATACTAGAAATCTGCTTGGTACAAAAAACTTTCCACTGCAAGCCTATAATTGTGCTACTTTGGATTGCCCACATGAAGAAACTTTGGTGCATCTTTTTTTGGAACTGTCCATTTACAAAACAGTGCTGGAATTACATCTGTCCTCAAAGATTAAGAAATCTCTCTATTCTGAATGCTTTTGAGGACATTAAAGCCAAGTTAAATGTACCTTTTGCCATGGAAAAATTAATCACTGCAGCTAGGGGACTTTGGATAATCAGAAACAACAGAGTCTTTGAAAACAAAAGGCCAAATTTTGAAATTTGGAAGGGAGTTTACATGCAGGAACTTAAGATGATCTCTCTCAGAATGGAAAAGCAGCATGCATAATCCTTCAAAGAATGGCTCCAATCACAAGATTATATAATTGATAGCTTTCTTTTCTTATTTTTCTTTCTCTGTTGTAATCTTTGTACTTATATGTAATTAATAAAAGTTGCAGTTGGGTTTCCAACACTGTTTTAGTGTTAAAAACTTAAGATAAACAAGCACATAGCTACAGGAGCACAGAGCCACCTCATGCTCACACAAACAATCAAGCACAGAGCTACAGGAGCACATAGCCATCATTTCGTACAGGAAAAGCATTTCATGGAGTAGTTCCGTTTACAAGGTTCAAAAGATTTCTCCCTAGCCAGTAACACTCCTTGCCATTCTTTTTACTGCAGTAGGAACAACACTTTTGCACTTCATATATATAACGTGTTCAGTTCACAAGTTCACTAAAGATTTACGATAAGCATGTAGAATCCATCACCATAGTTTGGGCTCCAAAAATTGTAACTAAGCTAGGAAACTGTGTAACTATGTAAATACCATCATTTACATTGTTTCCCAAAATAATGAAGCCTAGACAGTAACTGTGTAAATACCATGCTAAATGTAAGCCTAGACAAGAATCGTAATCGTAAATAAGCCTCTTCTCTGCATCATTTACATTATATAAGCCTAGACAGTAACTGTGTAAATAAGCCTAGCATCATTTACATTATCCCTCTTCTCTGCATCATTTACATTATATAAGCCTCGACAGTAACTGTGTAAATAACAAGTCACTGTCTCACTCTGCTAGATGAACAACAAGTCTAGACAGTAACTGTGTAAATAATAAGCCTAGACATTATCCCTCTTCTTTGCATCATTTACAGTCACTGTCTCACTCCGCTAGATGAACAACAAGTAATAACCAGGGGACATCAAGTAATAACCAGATGTGATCATCAAGTAATAACCATGGGACATCAAGTAATAAGCAGATGTGATAATCAAGGTCTGAGCATCTGCTTGTATAGTACTCACTGTCTCACTCTTCTAGATGAACAACAATCAACAACAAAGAAAAGTAGAAAATAATCAAGTCTATCATCACAATTGACACTACCCGAGCATCTTTCTTAATTGCCCCTATCTAATTAACCAATTTGTGCATAGTCAAAGAGCCGCGACCTGCTGTAGTGTCCATGGTGGAGAGGTTCATGGGGAGATGTAGTCTGTCGTACCTAGGGACGGTGGACGGCCGACGGTGACGAGGTGGATGGCGAACGGCGAGGTGGACGGCGGACGGGAAGGTGGCTCCTCCTCCACGGGCTCCGGCGAGGTGGCTGCGAACGGGCTCCTCTTCCTACGCGCTGCGGACGGGCTCCTCCTCCATGGGCTCTGGCGATGGGGGCGGCTCTCCTCCACAGGCTCCGGCATGGCGGTGATGGGGCTCTCCTCCTCCATGGGCTCTCCTCCACAGCGGCTCCGGCGCTAGGGTTTGCGATGACAGAGAGAGGCGACAGATTGGCTAAGTGTGGATTGAGAGAGAGAAAGGGGGGATTAGGGGGAGAGGCCAAACCGTTCTATGGCTAAGTGTGAAAGTTCTATGGCGCATTCCCACAGAATGCGCCACAGAAGTTGGAACATCTATGGCGCATTCTGGAGGAATGTGCCACAGAACTTCTTGATATAGTAAAAAACCGAGGCGTCTTGTAGTATGACAAGATCTGATACTTGTCCTAGTGGTCTTGCTCGCTTGCTCTCACCTGGGGAAGCCAGGTTCGAATCCTGGCTGTCTCACACATTTTTTTATTTTTTTTAATATTTTAAATTACATACATATGCATATTTATTCAAAAAAGCAAGAACATATACATATATGCATATTTATTCGCATATGCATATTTATTTAAAAAAAGCAAGAACATATACATATATGCATATTTATTAAAAAAAAAGCAAGAACACATATGCATATTTATTTATACATATATATTTGTGTGTTTGCTTGTCACACGCAAATGTGAATTTGTATACCCACACGAATTAATACACCAAAAAGTCACACAATTGCTAGTGTCTCTTCACAATCTTCTTGCCCTTTTTTGTCGCGGTTGAATACTTTAGCCCGTGCACTTTGAGATTTCTTCTTGTGTATGGACAACCTTTAGTAGGCAGTGTGGTCTTCCTTCTTACTTTAGTAGTAGTAGGCATGCCGAAGTACTTGTTGAATTCCTCTTCGATCTTCGGGTCGCCATTTTTGTCGAAGTTTTTCTCGTTGGCGGCTCCTTCCATTCCGATGATGCTCCTCTTGCCCCTCCTAACTACAACATGGTTGGGCTTTGACGGGTTGGTAATAAAAAAGCATTGATCAACTTGGCTAGTGAGTACCCAAGGCTCATTTTTTGCGGAGGCGTTCTTCGTTGATTTGGCATTTGGTATAACCATTATGGTGAAATAGCGGCCTTCTTTTTCCACGTTCTTGGCCCATCTAACACGGAACATCGGTACGATCTCTCCATAGTAGTCAAGCTCCCATATCTCCTCGATCCTTCCGTAGAATCTTTCCATCACACTAGTCTCGTCATCAGCAAAGGATACCATAGTTACTCCTGAGTTTTGATATTCACTATTCTTGTCCTTTTCCTCGGTGTAGAATCTGTAACCGTTTATGTCGTATGACTGATAGATCCTTAGGTTGTGCCTTGGGCCCTGCGACAAGGAGAATATGAGTTTTTGATCTTCCGTAGAAGGCGTCTGTGGGGGATTGTCCAGTTGCCTTTTTTTGAACCAACCCGTGAAGCTAGAGTTATGCTCTCTAGTTACATCTCCCTTCTTCCTCGTCGACGATTACTCGCCGATTAAGCTTCGGTTTTCACCCAAGGGCCGACCACTTCAATGTGTTGTAGCGCGACTCGGTGTGCCCTTTCAAAATCAGTGCGTCGACCATCAATGCCGACATGTAGTGAGCGGCAGCCCTCGCGGTGACCATATCCACCGAGCCTGTCGAGGTGCTTCTTTGTGGATATTCCAACATCCTCGTTCTCGGTGGTTAGATAATTCTGGCAGAAGGAGATACACTCGTAGATCAGAAAGGCCTTGGCTATGCTTCCATCTGGACGAGACCTGTTGGGAACGAATCCTTTGATGACACCGTTTAGCCTTTCAAATGGCATCATGTTGTGCAGGAATGTCGGCCCGAGCTGGATGATGTCGTCCACGACATGTACAAGCAGATGCACCATGATGTCGAAGAATGCGGGCGGGAAGTAAATCTCAATCTCGCATAGTATCATCACGATCTCTTCCTATAGCCTGTCGAGCTGCTTCACACCGATCGACTTCCTAGATATGACGTCGAAAAAGTTACAGAGGCCAAACAACGTCTCACGGACATGCTCATCCATTAACCCACGGATCACAATGGGGAGTATCTGCGTCATCAACACGTGACAGTCAGGAGACTTCATACCGCTGAACCTCTTCTTCGCCACGTCTAGATATCTACTTATCTTCCTCGAGTAACCGTGAGGAACTTTCACTCCTAAGAGGCACCTGAAAAACTGCTCGAGCTCCTCCAGACTCAGAGTGAAGCAGGCAGCGCGAAGCACCACCTCATTCTTCTTAACTCTTTTGCGGCGACCTTGAGTCCCTTCCGTCTAATCATCATCATCATAATCATCACTATCAGGGTACTGAAGATCTTTCTTTATGCCAAGCAATTTAAGGTCCTTTCTTGCTTTCGGCCCATCCTTGGTCCTCTCCGACATGTTCAGTAGAGGGCCAAGCAGACTCTCGGTAACGTTCTTCATGATGTGCATTACATCGAGGCTATGGGGAGTGTGAAGGACCTTCCAATACGGCAGGTCCCAGAAAATAGACCCTGCTTTCCATACACCCAGCAGCGGCTTTGTCCTCGGTCATTTTTTTCTAGGTGCAGGGCAATCTACCCAATTATTCAAAAGCTCCTCGATTTATTTGCCGCTCCTTGGACGCGGGGCTCTTTCGAGCTCGTCCTTACCATTGAACAGGTCACCACGTTTTCTCCACGGGTGATCTATGCGGAGCCACTTTCGAGTACCTTGGAACACGGTTTTCGAAGACCCGAGATCCCTTGGTAGCTGCAAATGTGGTGTCTCATCCATGCACTTGAAGCATGCATTGTGTCCGTGGTTCACCTGGGCCGATACATATGCGTACCCAGGATAGTCCTGCACGATCATGAGCAACGCGACTCTTAGATGGAAATATTCTTTAGTGTAGGCGTCCCACGTACGGGCCGGCGTCTCCCACAAGCTGGCTAACTCCTCTCTCAATAGCCCGAGATACAGATGCATATTGATACCTGGTTGTTTCGGCCCCTGAATAAGAATGCTCATGTGTACATACCTTTGCTTCGTGCATAGACACGGGGGGAGGTTGTACAGCCATACAAACACGGGCCAGGTGTTATGCGTGCTACTCTGGTTTCCAAAAGGATCGAGTCCATCGGTGCTCATACCCAGCCTGACGTTCCTTGCATCGCCCCCGAACTCTTCGAACTCGATGCCTAATGCATTCCACTGGCTAGCGTCTCAAGGGTGTGTCAGGTTCTTGCCCTTCCCTGGATCATCTTCGGGTTTCTCTCTTTCTGCGTGCCATTGCATGAGCTTTGCTTCCTTAGGATCTATGAAATATCGCTGTAGACGGGGGGTGATAGGAAAGTACCATACCACTTTTCTAGGAACTTTCTTGTTCCCTCTCTTGTACCGTCCTTGCCCACACACCGGACATGTGGTTCTATCCGCGTACTCGTTCCGATAAAGTGCGCAATCATTGATGCATGCGTGGTATTTAATGTGTGGTAGGTCGAGAGGGCACACGTTTTTCTTGGCCTCCTCGATACTTGTTGGCAATGTTTTCCCCTTAGGAAGTCGGTCATGCCAGTATTCCATGTTCGCGTTGAAGCTCACATCGGTCCATTTGTGTTCGGCCTTCATCTCCAGAGCCTTGAGCGTTACACTCAAACGTGTATCCTCGGGCGACACCTGTGATACAATGGAGTCATCCCGCCTACCTCCATTTGGGCCAGCTTTCTCTCCGCTGCAGCTTTGTCGTTGCTCGTCTCCTTGAGGAGCAGTTCTTGAACATCGTGGTCCTGCAAGACCGGGTTAGTTGGCGTCTGTGTGTTCGCGTCTTCTCCTTCTTCATGATCATGATCATGCCCGTCGACATCTCCTTCTCCATGCTGATCATGCCCACCGGCATCTCCTTCGTCATGATGATCATGCCCGCTGGCATCTCCTTCGTCATGACGATCATGCCCGGTAGACTCTTCGTCTTCTTGCCCTCCCACGTCTTCGTGACCACCACCATGTCCTGCCAGCGCCTCAATGAGGTCGCGCATGAAACCGCGCCTGAGCAGGTGACCCTCCAATTGTCCAGATTCAGGGTCGATCTAGCGCTGCAGTTTGCATGTTCGACATGGACATCTTATCATGGTCTTGTTGTTTAGAATCATGTCCTCCTTCATGCCTTTCTTATACCTAGCAATTCGACCTTCGCTCATCGTGAGGACCATGGTTGCCTGAGCGGTCAAAACAGAGAGTATAGGTAAGAACCACACCATATGAACACACACATGCATGAATGCTAGCCCCAAAAAATTCGTCATGACCTTTCCTAAAATTAGGACATATGGGTAGTGCAAAATTTTGCCGAAATGGAAATGAATCAACATTTTGGCAAACATCCATGTAACCACACCGGCCGGGCCCGACAACAACAAGCAAGCAAAAAAAATCTTCCTCCCATTGCAAACATTCATGCACCACACAACAATCGTCTCGCCATGGATCGCACACACACACCGCCCACCTACATGTTCATGGCCAAGTACTCACCTAGTAGACACAATAATAGCAAGACGAGACCGCGCGATGAGAGAGTGTGGACAAATAGATCTACAATGCAAGTTGGTGGAGAGGAAATTAGTAAACAAATAGAGATGTGAGAGAGAAAAGTAAGGAACTTTTAGATCTAGAAGTTGGAGCGAAGCTTCCACTTACCAATCTATGGATTAAATTAGGTTTAGTTACAAGAAAATGGAGAAACTATGGGCAAGATGGGGTGTGAGGGAGGAGGAGGACGAGTTGGGAAGAGGTAGAGATGTGAAATGGGTGGTGGTGGATAGATAGATAAGAAAGCTAGCTTTTGTCACCTTTTTAACATGGATCTGGACGCCCTCATCTGTGGCGCATATGGAGAGAATGCGCCACAGATGCTGAAACTTCTGTGGTGCATAAGTCCATATTCGCCACAGAAGTGGGTGAATTAGATTCCCTCTGTGCGGTCCACATCCAAGTTCTGTGGCGCATGTTGGGATATGCGCCACAGAAGTGCAACACATCTGTGGTGCATATCAGAACATGCGCCACAGAATTTGGGTGGATTAGATTCCATGGTGGGCCCCCCTCCTTGTTCTGTGGCGCATAAGAAAATATGCGCCATATTAGAGGCAACTTCTGTGGCGCATATCTCAGAATGCACCACAGAACTTGGATCAACCCACCCTAGCTGGCGGGTCCCACCAATCTTCTGTGGCGCATACTCTAGAGAATGCGCCACAGAACTTCCAATCTTCTGTGGCGCATGTTCTCTGGTGCGCCACTGATGTTTTCCTGTGGCGCATGGTTTCGCATATGCACCACTGAACATCTTGTCTATCTATAGGCATATGCACCACTGAACTTTTGTAGCGCATGGTTTCGAAAAGCTCCTCGAAGAAAATGGCAGAATTGAAAGAGAGGATGCAATGGAGATTGCTTCCTTAAAGAATGCTCTAGAAGAAGAAGAGGCTCGAGTCTCGCTAGAGGAGAGACTTGAGTCTATCGAGGAGACACATGACAAAGTTGTGGCCAAGCTGATTAAGGAACATGATAATGCTATTGCCAAAGCAAAGAAACTAAAAAGGGAAAAGGTTGAATTTGGGGCTTCTCATGCTAGACTCTCCGAGAAATTGGAGACACTTGACATTGCCCCCAAGGCTTTGGAGAGTTAATACTCCATTCTTAATGAGTCTCATGATCAACTCCAAATTTGATTGACAAAGTATGATATTCCTAGCACTTCTACATCAACATGTGCACATGAAGAAAATGCTAAGTTGAAAGAGGAGCTTTCCAAGGCATCCACTTCCAAAGGCAAGGAAGCTCTAGATGAAGTCCTTAGCAAGCAAAGGACAAATAATGGAAAAGAGGGACTTGGTTATGTCCCAAAGTCCAAGAAGAAGAAGATCAAGAAGAAGAAAACCAAAACTGTTGAAGAAAAGACAAGCACCATTGAAAATAACATCACAAAGGACAAAACTGACTTTATTGGTTTTGCAGGGTCTAACAATCCAAATTATGAGTTGTTTTGTGATTACTTGGTGATGTCTATGCTAGTTATGTTGGTCCTTTTGATACTTATATTTCTTGGTGTATTTGGGTTCCAACAACCCTTGTTACTAACATGAGAGGACCCATTGAAAAATGGGTACCAAAAACCAAGAAGTAATTCTCTTGCAGGGCTATGCTTCCGGTGGTTCTAAATGCGTGCTCGATAGCGGGTGCAGAAGTCATATGACTAGAAGCAAGGAAATCATCATGGAGATGAGGCCAAACCATGATCAAATAACCGTCTCCTATGGTGATAAATCAAAATCTGAGGTATTGGGTCTTGGCAAGGTTGTAGTTGCCCACGATATTTCCATCATGGACATCATGCTTGTTGAGACCCTCGGTTACAATTTACTTTCTGTTCATGCCCTTGGTAAGATCGGCTTTGCAGTTTTTATTGATGGTGATTTAGTGGTACTCTTGTGGAGCAAGTCTCTAAAAGGTCGCTTTTGTTGGGTACGTCGAAAATGAACTGTATGTGGTGGACTTCTCGGGGAAAACCGCAATGGGTCCAATGTGCTTATTCGGAAAGGTCGACGCGGGCTGGTTATGGCATCGCCGTCTAGATCACGTCAACATGAGAACTTTGCAATGTCTTCACAAGGGTGGCCACGTCCTTGGACTAAAAGACAATGTTTCTTTTGGCAAAGATCGTGTTTGTAGGGCATGTTTTGAAGGAAAGATGCATGAATCTCCCTACAAGAGGAAAACTATTATTTCATCAAAGAGGATCTTGGAGCTCCTTGATGTGGATCTATTTGGTCCCCCGTCTCATGCAACTCTTGGTGGGAAGAAGTATTGCCTTGTCATAGTTATGATTACTCAAGATACACATGGGTCTACTTCTTCAAGCTAAAAAGTGAGACCCAACAAACGGTCATCGACTTTTCCAACAAGGTTCAGTGTCAACACAATGTCCCAATATTGGCAATTAGAAGTGACAATGGCTCCGAGTTCAAGAACTACACTCTGAATGAATTCTTAAGCGAAGAGGGGATAAGACACCAATATTCCGCTGCGTACACCCCTCAACAAAATGGAGTAGCCGAGAGGAAAAACCGGACTTTAATGGACATGTCAAGGTTCATGTTGGCTGAATTCAAGTCACCATACAATTTCTAGGCTGAAGCTATCTCCACTTCTTGTCACTCATCAAACTGGCTCTATCTTTGCAAGATCTTGGACAAAACACCGTATGAGATACTTATCGGTAACAAGCCCAACATATCATATTTCCAGGTGTTCGGTTGTAAGTGTTTCTTTGCAATTAAAGGAGGTCGTTTGTCTAAATTTGAGTCTAAGGCTTTAGAAGGTATTTCTGTTGGTTATGGTGCCGAATCCCACACTTATAGAGTCTACAATAAGATCACCGGAACTGTTGTATAATTTTGTTGTGTGGTATACGAGGAAAATGATGGATCGCATGTTGGGCAAGGTGATGTTTGTGATGCAGAGTTGAAATACCCAAAGATGCTATAAGAAGAATGGGCGTGGGATTGTTTCGCCCCATTGAGGAACCCCTTGTGGCGGATCAGGAAGGACAATGCTCTACTCAAGTAGAGCCCTCAACTACACAAGCTCAACAAGCTCCACATGCTAGAGAAACCACTACACCATCACCTCAACCTTCTAAAGATCATCCATCATCTAAAGCATCTAGAAGCTCTAGGCCGGATTTTTCCGGTGAGGCTGATTATCCGGGCCTACCACATCGAATGCCAGGAACGAACGGGATGACCAGGAAGAAGCAGAAACTCCTAGGCCAGATTTTTCGGGCAACGCCGGATTATCCGGCCCTACTCCAACTCTTGGTAGAAACATCCAGGATGATCAAGAGGGAGGAGGAACTCCCATGCCAGATTATCCGGCCCCTCCCTTGGCTGGATTATCCGGCCCTAAAGTTTCAAAACAACAGGAGCCTCCTGTTAAGGCTGCTGATCAAAATCAAGGGCAGAGTTCTTCATCTCCTATACTCGTGGAACATATTATTGATCAATGTCAAGCTAGTGGTCCATACGAAGGCTCAAATGATGAAGAAATTACTCCAAGAAACAATAAGCTGATTGAAATTCGTTGCAAAGCTCGTGCTGAAGGAAACCTCGAATTAAGAGGTCATACACTAGACAAAGTTCTTGGAGATCTATGAAGAAGGGTGTCCACAAGAAGAGAACTTGCAAGCTTCTGTGATCATCAAGCTCATATATTTATGGTGGAACCCAAGAAGGTTTTTGAAGCTCTTGAAGATCTAGATTGGGTGGTTGCTATGCATGAAGAACTCAATAATTTTGAGTGCAACAAGGTCTAGAAATTAGAAGAGAAGACAAAATATTGCCACAATGTTATCGACACCAAGTGTATATTCAAGAACAAGCAAGATGAGAATGTAATTGTTGTAAGAAACAAAGCACGATTGGTAGCACAAGGTTTCTCTCAAGTGGAAGGCATCGACTTTGGTGAAACTTATGCTCCCATGGCTCACCTTGAGTCTATCCGTATCCTTCTTGCTTATGGTGCTCATCATAACTTTAAATTATAGAAAATGGATGTTAAGAGTGCGTTTCTTAATGGTCCTCTACATGAGTTGGTATATGTAAAGCAACCCCCAGGTTTCAAGGATCCCAATTTTCTGAACCATGTCTACAAACTCGATAAGGCGATCTATGGCCTTAAACAAGCCCCATGTGCATGGTATGAGCATCTTAAAGAGCTTTTGTTAGGCCGTGGCTTCGTGGTTGGCAAAATCTAGCCCACTCGTTTTACTAAGAAGGTTAAGGGGGAGCTCTTCGTATGCTAACTATATGTAGATGACATTATCTTTGGCTCTACTAATAAAGCTATTAATTATGAATTTTCAAAGCTTATGACTGACATGTTTGCAATGTCAATGATGTGGGATTTACGGTTCTTTATTGGATTTGAGATCAAACAACTTCGAGAAGGAACCTTCATCAATCAAGCAAAATACATCCAAGACATGCTCAAGAGGTTCAAGATGATAGATCTTAATGGCGTTGCTACACCAATGCAAACTAAATGCCATCTTGAACTCAATCCCAATGGTAAATATGTGGACCAAAAGTTATACCGGTCCATGATCGGCTCTCTCCTTTACCCCTATGCATCTAGACCCGATATTGTGTTGAGTGTAGGTGTTTGTGCAAGGTATCAAGCGACTCCTAAAGAAAGCCACTTGGTGGCGGTCAAAAGAATCTTTCGATATTTGGTTCATTGCTCCAATTTTGGTTTATGGTATCCCAAGGGCTCCAATTTCTCTCTTTGTGGTTATACGGATCCTGATTGGGCTGGTGACAAGGATGATAGAAAGTCAACTTCTGGAGCTTGTCAATTCTTGGGAAGATCTCTGGTATGTTGGTCTTCAAAGAAACAAAATTGTATATCTCTATCCACCGTCGAAGCCGAGTATGTGGCCTTTGCTAGTGCATGCACTCAATTCTTATGGATGAGGCAAACTTTAAAGGAATATGGTGTCAATTGTGATAAAGTGCCTCTTTTGTGTGATAATGAGAGTGCTATCAAAATTGCTTATAATCCGGTGCAGCATACAAGGACAAAACATATTGAGATTCACAATCACTTTATTCGAGATCATGTTGCTCGTGGTGATATTGATCTATCCTTTGTGAGCACGAAGAACCAACATGCTGATATTTTCACAAATCCACTTGACGAAGAAAGGTTTTGTTATTTGAAGAATGAGCTAAATATTATGGATTCAAGGAGCTTGTCTTGATCACTAATGCATACCCATTTACATCTCTTCCTTTATTTGGTATAGGTGTGGGCATAGACATAGGGGGAGTGTGGTCCTAATTGATTGGGCTAACCCTCCCCCATAATGCCGAAAGCAAGAAAAGTCATTTCTCTTAATATCATTTTGTGATATGCGAGCTTCTTGATGAGTATTGGTCATGAATCCAAGATACATCTTCGCGGTGTCATACCATCCACTCCAACATGGTGGCTTTGGCCACCACCCTCTTCTTTGAGAAGAGTTGGTTCCTTATGGTTCTCTTTGGATTCTCCTGCATATTTTGCGTTCTTATAGAAAACATACTCATTTTTGGCTTTTATTTGATTCGACTCTTTCAATATTGGGTGTGTAGTACCATCTCAGTTTGGTTGTCTAAGCCTAAGCCGCTTTCTATCCCTGAGCCATCCATTTTTGCACACAAGTCTTTTGTATCCTTTGCATGGGTGTTTGTTTGAGGCTGCTGGCCTGAATCTATGTTTGCAGAAAAATTCAGAGAGGGCCAGATTATCCGCCCCTAGTGGGGCGCAGATAATTCGGTCCGGGCGGTTTTGTCTTCTTAGGATAGGGCGACGGGGGGAAGGGATCAAATAGAGCAGTTCTTCCACCCCGCCTCCCTGACTCTGCCTCTGCCACCGCCGGCCACCTTCGCCCTCCCCGAAGTTGTTCCAACCGCCAGATTCTTTGGGCCCTCCCCGGATTTTCTTCCCAGCGCCTCTGGGTACCTTCTCCTCCGAGTTCTTCTTCCAATGAGTGAGGGTAACTCCCCCACTCTTCTCTTTCGTATGGAAGTTGTTGTTTGTGGTAGAAACTCAGTTTAGAGGTTACTCTTTGTGACACCCCCGGGATTAAGGCTAGACAAATTCTAGACCTTTGTCTGATATAAGCCTAACCTGAATCTCGGGGAACATTAAAGTGACCCTACGACACAAAAATTTATTACAGCAAGCTCATAACTGAGCGAAGAACCAAATTATTACAAACAGGGGTCACTGACCACAAACATCAAACAACAGAAGGAAAATTATGCTATTAAGTATAGCAAACTTAACAAATGGCCTAAGAGGACTGAAGCATAACGATGACGTCCCACTCCATCGATTCTAGGCTGCCGGCCGGGAACCCCAAACTACTCGTCAATGTCGATGCTGTAACGAACCTATCTTCTGTGATAACACTTACCTCCTTCCAAAGTATGAACAAAGCAAGGCTGAGTACAGGGTATACTCTGTAAGACTTATGGCTAGTGGGGTTACTTTGCATAAATCTAACTTTCTTTGTAAAATAGGGAGAAGAAGCTCGACTAAATAGAACCTTTTAAAAGGGGATAAGAAAATGATATCTCTAGCTTTCATCTTCTTTTGATATCCAACGAATCTTTATCAGCTGAACCTACTAACTAGGATCACCCCCTCGATCCCTGAGGAAGCATCCTTAAGCACACATCACTTCTCTTGTCAAGTTTTACGATTAGGTTATTGTTATGTATGATCATCACATCCGTTCCCAAGTCGTCCATAACCGTGGACACGACTTTTCAAAAATATTAAATAACCCTGCAGGGATGCACAACTTTACCCACATGTACCAACCGATTCTTAGTGCCAGTTAACATTAGCCCTCTTCCTTGGAAGGCCCACAGAGAGTGGTTGGCCACGACTTTTACCTTGCTTTCACTGAGACCATGAGGCACGCCCTAAGGAGATGCTGCCACAATGGGTCATGTCCCAAAGCCGGTCCCTAGAGATGTGTGAGGGGTTCAATATTATGGAGGTCGTGCGCTCTTGTTCCCAACCACGCTTACCTACCTGTATGAATGCACCTCCTTCACCATCTTCAAGAACGACCAAAATGCATATGTCGAATGGAACACCCGAACTATGTGACTCACGGAATCTACTAGGCAAGTTAGTTGGTCGAGGGGGTTTCCAGGCCCCCGATTGGCTGTACGCTCATCTTGGTTCAAGAGGCAAGAGCTTAGATCCTAGTGGTGTCATGTATGGGCCTGCAAAAACCACAACCCGACGTGGCCTCCCATACAATCCTTAGCATGTTTAACTTTCATCTCTGATCATACCACGTCATCTAGTCTAACTAGGTTCATTCACAACTCTGATTCATCAACCAAATGGACCAGCGGTAACAACTAAGCTTGGCTAAGCGCAACAGATATAACATCTCTAGCGAAGCTCATAAGACAAACCGTAGTTATGATAGGAGCAGTGGATCAGGGAATACATGCTACAAAGGTAACATGCATTAGATAGGATTACTATATCTATCGATAAAAGACTTTGGAATCGTATGCACATGACAAGAATGAAATACTTTGGAAATCATAGGATTATATCATGTGTGGGGCTATGCTTGCCTTTGCCTATTGATACCCAGATACAGATCTTCAGGGTTCATCATATGGACTTGTGTGCCGATAACCTTCGATGGTGTTGATCTCGATCTTCAGTCTTAAAATCGACGTCGTTGCTCACATCAACTCCGAGGTCCACCGAGAAGAAGAAGAAACACCGGAAAGGAAGGCAACAATCAACACATGGCATCGATGCAGTGCTCAAGCAAGGACGATGATATGACAAGTTAATGTGTATCGAAATGTTACCCTAAGTCATGCTTAGTAATTTAAGCAAGATCCGAGGGGTACAAACCCTAATTCGGAGAAACCCCGGATGCATATGAGAGGGGTTATTTTGTTCTTCTATTTAAAATTTTCATGTAACTTGCTTAACAATGCATGATTAGGGGTCTATTGTGTAGATCTCATTTTTCTGAACATTTCCATATATTATATATATTTTTCTGACTTAAAATGAATTAGTTATGATTTTTCTCAATTTTAATCCAAAATCATTTTTAAAACAATTCAACATTTTTGGAATATTTAAATTTTTTTCCAGCTAGACCCAGATGTCAGATATTTATTAATTTTAGAAATCATTTCCAAAAAGATTAAAAACCTGACATTAGAGACCCACCTGTCAACATTTTTATTTAATAAAACAATTACAGAAAAGATTAAACTAAAAGAAAAGGAGAAATGACATCAGCCTAACGTCATGATGATGTCATCGACACCATTGCTCCCAGGTCGAGCACGGACCCGTCGATCCCGTGTGTGCCTGGACACGCGAGTGGGTGTGCTGGAGAGAGCACTGCGCGGGGGACCTTGCAGTGGTGGCACCGCTGTGGTTTGGTCGCGGGAGCGACGAGCACAACGGCAGCGAGCGGCGGCGCTTGCGGGTGCCCGTGGAGGGGAAGAACCAGAGCGGGAGGGGACAAGGAAGAAGGTCCACAGTGACCAGCAGCTCACTAGGGGCATGATGGTGAGGTCGGGGAGGCGTCGCGAGCTCGGTCAACACCGGAATCGTCCATGGCGACAGCGGCGGCCGGCGGGTACGAGGTGGTGATTGAGGTGACTGCGGCCACTCCTGCTTCCATGGAGTAGCATAGGAGAACAAGGACATCGAGGCAAAGGTCGTGGAGGTCTCAGATGGCCGAGTGGAGGCCGGAAGTAGCGGGGCACAGCGGCGGCGGGAGCTAGGGTTTTAGCGTTGGGGAGCAAAGCGAGAGAGAGGACGCACGCGAGGGGATGAGGACGAGTGAGGAGAGACGTGCGTCGTCGAGGTCTTATCTTCTACAGGACGGTAGCAAGGATCTTGGCGTGCGTCGATGATCGACGACCGGCACGGCGACAGGCAGCTGGTCACCGTCGGGGACGAAGACGACAACAAACGGGGCAAAGGGGTATCAGACTAAGATGGCTAATTGGGCCGGTTGCGCTGCGGAAAAGATTGCCAGGCGGGCTGCTGCTAACTGCTGTGCACGGGCATAGAATAAGAAGAGAGGGGAGTAGGCTGCTGGGCTGCGATTGCTACTGTCTTTCTCTACTATTTTTTTAAACAAAACATTTTTCTTTTGTATTTTCTATTTCTTTGTTTGTATTTTCAAACTCTTTTCTTTTTTGAACATTTTGAAAATACCAGAGGTTTGTAAAATGTAATAAAAACACTCAGGGGCCCTATTATTCAATTTGGGCTCCAAGCTTTTGTTATTTTTCAAAATATAAAATCATTTGAATAAATTTCAGAGGAGGAGAGAAATTAGGGTTTATGGTTTCATTTCCCCTACTTATTTATAAATGCACATTTTCTTTAGTCCAAATGGATGCATGCAATGCTCATGATGCACAAACAAACTATAAATAAGGATTACTAAAACTAGGGGTGTTACAGTTCTATCCCCCTTAAACGAATCTCGTCCCGAGATTCCTAGGTAGGAAGATAGAAGGAACAGGGTTGCACTCAACTTCAACGACCTTCTCGAAGAGGTTGATCCATGCCACCATTATTGAATGAATGAAGATCTTCATTATCTTCAAGGTTACTTCTCACACTAAAGAAGAGAGGGAATGACACAAGACCGCAACAGAGTATCTCATGGTCAACTCATGGATGGAGTGTTCGAAAACAACTTTGGGATGACAAACATGAAACATGTCAAGGTAATGGAGGAAACAAAAGGTGAAGGTTTCAAGTTGATAGATAGTTGGTCTTCATAAGGATTGAGACCATGGAGCTTCAGAAGAGTTTAAGCTTCTAAAACGGAGAGCTTACAACAGAAAGAACAAAACCATAGACTTCGAGAGGAGAAACTCTACTAGACGACTTAAGTAGAGCTTCTAGAGGTACAAATATACAAATAATCAAGATATTGAACTAATTTTAATACAGAAGGATCACTCTTTCGTTCAACAAAAGTCTAATATAGAAAGGTGTTTTGTGGCAAGGACTCATAAGAGTCACAAGGAAAATGTAACAAGAGAAACTTCTGATTACCAAAATCATAGTCACTCTTCTAACATGATCGAGATATGGAGGAAACTCTTTATTCATCCAGGACTACCAAAATCTTTGCCAAAGATCATGGTATCACTTTACACCACCAGGATGATTAAGTAAGAAGATTCCTGATGACACGAGGAAAAATAAACTTTATTCTCAGACTTTAGTTACTTGGCACAACAAGATGCTTGCCAACATAAAAGGGTCTGGAGGATCGACCGAGAGACATTTAGAAACTCTATTTTAAATGTTCTCCTTGATGTTCGAGACACGGGACATCAAGTGAAAGGTCGGACTCCGGATACAAAAGAAACCATAAGCACAACTCCTATAACAAATCATAGAAGATGCCTTATGAAGAGTGGTTGTTATTATGATTCAAGAGAATATGACAAGAGGCTTTCCAGCTAATTGTGTCAACCATTACATCAATCTTGTCGAATTTAAAAAGAGACCAATGTCAAAACCTTGATGAACACCAACCATTATTGCTGCTTGAGATTCAGCTCTGGTTAGGTGGAATGATACTTCAGACTCAGCATGTCCGAATAGAAAGTTTGCAACATTTACCACAAAGGTAAAGTTACTAGATTCTCAAGACATGGACTATGAACTAGGTTGTGGCACCCATGTATTAACAACTTATCCAAAAGATAATTGCTCTTGCATAAAGTGTTTGCAACAGAACACAACTGAATCCTTATCTGGGAAACATTTAAGAAGTTATTGAAGTTTGTAAGACTTCTTCTCTTCCATGGAAAATTAGTTAGTGGCTTAGCGTGCTTAAAGAATATTCTCGAGATCGGAGGGTATCAACCTACCATATCAAGAATACTTCGCACATGCTTGACTGACCTGAAATGATTCCCGAGAAAACAAAGATAACTTTTCTCGAATTCACGGCGAAATCTTTCAACTATTGCACATGAATCAGAGAAGGTCACTTCTAACATCCAGAACACATGCTTCAAGACAACATGAAGACAGTTCTTAATAAGTTTCCAACATTAATGTTAATTGTTCCACATGAATCCAATCTAGCATGGGGAAGATAAGGATATCATCGATGGGATCAACGACAAACTTAACAAGACACTCCAAGAAGATAGACTCACATGTGGTATGAACAAACAACAATATTGGTCAGACTAAAGGACATGAAGATGTACCTAAGTGAAACATCATGAGTGAATACATCATCAGGATAGTCCCTGGGACTAAGTTTGATTTGACGATAACCCATATCAAAGCAAAGGTGGGGTCGATAACATTTCCATGAAGGAACCAGTATCTTTCTTCAACACGAGCAAAACTAGACATCCAGGAGGAATACGTATGTTAGAAGTTTTGTCTTACAACTCTCCAAGTTGTTGTTTAAGCTCAACCAACTAGTTTAGGGGTATCCAGTATGGATCCTTGGATAAAGAAGCAGTTCAGAGAAACTGGCTTGCTCAAGAACTCGACAAACACGGTCACGTGGCAACATGGTAATACTTCTAGTAGACATCTAGAATATTACAAACCACCGATATGTCACTTCGTTCGAGAGAAAACTTGCTTGGTAAGGCAAGAAGACTTAGTCTTCGAGCTTCGGCACGAGCTTAACTCTTTAACCAAGAAAAGTGTACCAGAGTAACGGACTTGGTAGCACAATCATCCTTTTGCTTTGTGATAGGGTTAACCAATCACGCTAAGGATGACACAAATGTCCTTGGAGGTCATAGAAATGGGAGTTTCTAAGGATCTCAGATGGCCACATTATTACGCGCACGCATCACTCACAAGCACAAAAGCTTGGAAGAAGGGTGGGTAAGTATGTGTAAAAGTATCACTTCATTAAGAGGGTCATGAAACTCAGCATGACCTCTTAGTATGAAAGAGTGTGACCCTTTAAGGTAGAACAGAACAGAAGCTAATCAACGCTTTTTGATCCACGGACTACAACACTTAGACCTGGTCCTAGATATGACGAGGTTCTAGAGTTTGTTTTGCTTGACATTCCGAAATGGTTTATCTTATGGACCACAAGAGTATATTGCATCGGAAGGCACCAATGCGCATTTACTACCTGGATACCAACTGGTAGACAAAGATCAGAAACAACAAGGGGAAAAGAAATATGCTCAGGATAGAATCCCAAGATGTGGATGCATAAGTCAACAATCTTTTGAGGACCAATGCAGGAAAGGGAGGGGTGGCAGAGTCACGAGTACAGATGCGAGACTCACGTGGATCTCTTTTGTCATGATCTATTTGGTTCCATTAAAGAACATCTGGCATATCATGTGGTAGGGGAAGTCCTTAATTGTCACAACTAAGTCATGACAGTAACCACAAACTTGAAGGCTGTACTAGAAGTTACTAGCCATCCTGAGGTAATGCTTGAACATTAACAACAGGGTTCAACAAAATGGATCTTGGGTTAAAGGTCAGCTTCATGTACAAGATTATCAATAGCAGAATCTAGCACAATCAGTGATCTTTGGTTCAAGTCCAAGGGTTAAAACTTGACAAAGTAGTAACTACTATCTTAGTACTACAGAGGGTACTACCACGTAGTAACCACGAGGTAGCTTCCAAACAAAGATACAACTTATGATGTACCCATACAAACTAATAGGAGACACACGAGGTGAAAGGAAACCTCGAGACATAGAATAGGACATTGTGGAACCATCAACATGATGTTGTGGACCCATAAGATAGAGAGATCATGATGGAAAGGAATCTCTCAACTAAAGCGGAGCAAAGGGAAATAAGGAACACACACGAGACTCTAGACAACTGAACACTAGGTCAACTGGTTGAGAAACGACATGCCAAAAAGGCACCTAAGCTTTGAAAGACGAGATGAGATAGCAAAACTTTTTCAAAGTCAACACAAGATAAGATGACCCAGAGTTAGCGTGAAACTAGATAAGGAGAAAAAGAAGCATACTAGAGTTTTCGCAAATACTTTTCATCTTTCAAATAGTTTTCATAAACACTAGACTCAACATCAACCAGTAGAAAGGTTTTCCTATAGTCGGTATTGGTTTGATACCAAAACCTATGACACTCCCGGGATTAAGGCTAGAAAAATTCCAAACCTCTGTCTGATATAAGCCTAACCTGAATCTTGAAAGTGTATAGAGAAAGAATCGGTAACATTACAGTGACCCTACGACACAAAAATTTATTACAGCAAGCTTATAACTGAGTGAAGAACCAAATTATTATAAGCAGAGGTCACTTACCACAAACATCAAACAACAGAAGGAAAATTATGATATTAAGTATAGAAAACTTAAAAAATGGCCTAAGAGGCCTAAAGCATAACGATGGCGTCCCACTCCATAGATTCCAGGGTGCCGACCGGGAACCCCAAACTACTCGTCGATGTTGATGTTGTAACGAACTTATCTTCTGTGGTAACACTTACCCGCTGCAAAAGTATCAACAAAGCCAGGCTGAGTATAGAGTGTACTCCGCAAGACTTATGGCTGGTGGGCTTACTTTGCATAAAGCTAACTTTCTTTGTAAAAGAGGGAGAAGAAGCTCAACTAAATAGAACCTTTTAAAAGGGGATAAGAAAACCATATATCTAGCTTTGATCTTCTTTTGATATCCACCGAATCTTTATCAGCTGAACCTACTAACTAGGAAGCATCCTTAAGCACACCTCGATCCCTGAGGAAGCATCCTTAAGCACACCTCACTTCTCTTGTCAAGTTTTACAATTAGGTTATTGTTCTCTGTGATCATCACGTCTTTTCCCAATACATCCAAGACCGTGGACACGGCTTTTCAAAAAGATTAAATAACCCTGCAGGGGTGCACAACTTTACCCACATGTACCAACTGATTCTTAGTGCTAGTTAACATTAGCGCTCTTCCTTGGAAGGCCGGCAGAGAGTGGTTGACCACGACTTTTACCTTGCTTTCGCTAAGACCATGAGTCATGCCCTAAGGAGATGTCGCAGTAATGGGTCAAGTCTCGAAGTGGGTCCCTAGTGATATGTGCGTGGTTCAAGAATATGGAGGATGTGCCTCTCTTGTTCCCGACCATGCTTACCTACCTGTATGAATGCACCTCCTTCACCGCCTTCAAGAACGATCAGAATGCATATGTCGAATGGAACACCCAAACTATGTGACTCATGGAACCTACTAGGCAAGTTAGTTGGTCGAGGGGGTTTCTAGGCCCCCGTGTGGCTGTACGCTCGTCTTGGTTCAAGAGGCAAGAACTTAGAACCTACTGGTGGAAAGTATGGGACTGCAAAAACCACAACCCGACATGGCCTCCGATACAATCCTTAGCATGTTTAACTTTCATCTCTGATCATACCACGTCATCTAGTCCAACTAGGTTCATTTGTAGATCTGATTCATCAACCGGATGGACCAGAGGTAATAGCTAAGCTTGGCTAAGCGCAACAGATATAACAAATATAGCGAAGCTCATAAGCCAAACCGTAGTTATGCTAGGAGTAGTGGATCAGGGAATATAGGCTACAAAGGTAACATGCATCAGATAGGATTACTATATCTATCGATAAAAGATTTTGGAATCGTATGCACATGACAAGAATGAAGTACTTTGCAAATCATAGGATTATATCATTTGTGGGGCTATTCTTGCCTTTGCCTATTGATACCCAGATACAGATCTTCAGGATTCATCATATGGACTTGTTTGTCGACAACCTTCGATGGTGTTGATCTCGATCTTCAGTCTTAAACTCGATATCGTTGCTCACATCAACTCCGAGGTCTACCGAGAAGAAGAAGAAACACCGGAAAGGAAGGCAACAATCAACACATGGCATCGATGCAGTGCTCAAGCAAGGATGATGATATGACAAGTTAATGTGTATTGAAATGTCACCCTAAGTCATGCTTAGCAATTTAAGCAGGGTCCGAGTGGTACAAACCCTAATTCAGTGAAACCCAAATGCATATGAGAGGTGTTATTTTGTTCTTCTATTTAAACTTGTCATGTAAGTTGCTTAACAATGCATGATTATGAGTCTATTGTGTAGATCTCATTTTCTAAACATTTTGATATATTATATATATTTTTATGACTTAAAATTAATTAGTTATGATTTTTCTCAATTTTAATCCATTTAAATCATTTTAAAACAATTAAACATTTTTGGAATATTTAAATTATTTTCCAGCTGGACCCACATGTCAGATATTTATTAATTTCAGAAATCATTTCTAAAAAGATTAAAGACCTGACATTAGGGACCCATCTGTCAGCATTTTTATTTAATAAAATAATTACAGAAAAGATTAAACTAAAAGAAAAAGAGAAATGACATCAGCTTGACGTCATGATGATGTCATCGACGCCATTGCTCCTAGGTCGAGCACGGACCCGTCGATCCCGTTCGTACCTAGACACGTGAGTGGGCACGCTGGAGAGAGCACTACGCGGGGGACCTTGCAGTGGTGGCACTGCTATGGTTTGGTCGCTGGAGTGACGAGCACAACATCGGTGAGTGGCGGTGCTTGCGGGTGCCCGTGGAGGGGAAGAAATAGAGCGGGAGGGGACAAGGGAGAAGTTCCACGGGGACCAGCAACTTACCAGGAGCATGACAGTGAGGCCGGGGAGGTGTTGCAAGCTCGGTCAGCGCCAAATCGTCCATGGCAACGGCGGCGGCCGGCGGGTACGAGGTGGTGATTGAGGCAACTACAGCCACTCTGGCTTCCATGGTGTAGTGTAGGAGAACAAGGACATCGAGGTAGAGGTCGTGGAGGTCTCAGATGGCCGAGGGAAGGCCAGAAGCAGCAGGGCATAGCGCTGGCCGGAGCTAGGGTTTCAACGCTGGGGAGCAGAGTGAGAGAGAGCACGCACGCGAGGGGATGAGGACAAGTGAGGAGAGACATGCGTCGTCGGGGTCTTATCCTCTCCAGGACGGCGACGGGGATCTTGGCACGCTTCTATGATCGACGGTCGGCGCGGTGACAGGCAGCTGGTCGCCATTGGGGACGAAGACGACAACGAACGGGGCGAGTGGGTATTGGGCCAAGATGGCTAATTGGGCCAGTTGGGCTGCGGAAAAGATTGCCAGATGGGCTGCTGCTGGCTGCTAACTGCTGCGCGCGGGTAGAGAATAAGAAGAGAGGAGAGTGGGCTGTTGGGATGTTGGGCTGCGACCGCTGCTCTCTTTCTCTACTATTTTTTTAAACAAAACATTTTTCTTTTCTGTTTTCTATTTCTTTGTTTTTATTTTAAAACTCTTTTCTGTTTCGAACATTTTGAAAATACCAGAGGTTTCGAAAATGTGACAAAAACATTCAGGGGCCCTCTTATTCAATTTGGGCTCCAAGCTTTCGGTATTTTTCAAAATATAACAGCATTTGAATGAATTTCAGAGGAGGAGAGAAATTAGGGTTTAGGGTTTCATTTCCCTGACTTATTTATCAATGCACATTTTCTTTAGTCCAAATGGATGCATGCAATGCTCATGATGCACAAACAAACCCTAAATAAGGATTACTAAAACTAGGGGTGTTACACTCTTTGTCTCCTATGCATGCTAGGAATCGTAGCATAGCAACCCTTTTGCCCGATCTACTTTTGTACTATGAATCAGTGGTTGTTCTGAAAATTTTCGCCAGGGCCGGATTATCTTCCCATGGTAGGGCCGGATTATCCGGCCTGGAAGGTTTGCCCCTAATTCTGATTTTCACAGTTTCTAGTATTAGGTGGATCTGGCTTGTGGATTGTTTTTCTACTATTCTTAGCATTCCTCCTGAACTTGTTTGTGTGCTTATCCCCTTGCTACCCATCTTATTGATTTCACAGGTGGTTCTCGTGTTACTCAAACAGACAAGCGCCGTCCTCGTGCTCTCCATTTCAGGCCTGACGGTGAAGGAGGTCTTGTTGACGAGGTTGAGTTGCATAGACGCTCGCGAGAGGCTAAGAGAATGGCTGAATGGGCAAGGAAAAAAAGGCCACTCGGGCAACTGCCAAGAGGAAGGGCAAGCAAACCAGGGTCAACTTTAAGCAGATGGACATTATTACTTACTCTTCTATTCGTCACCGTTATATATATGATGAGGCTAATCAAGATGAAGACATTGGGGATTCCTGTTTTTGGTGTGCTGATCACAAGTTCATCTTTGAGGATGTCTATTCCTCCATGAAGATTCTCCCTATGAGTCCCATGGTTATTACTGAGGCCAAGGGGAATCCCCATCTGGTTGATGCATTGGCTGTTGCTGAATGGATGGAGCTGTACCATCTCAGGTCCCTATAGTTCTCCTATGACTCCACAGTGGTGAAACAATTCTTCTCCAATCTTGTGATTTGTGGTGATGAACGACGGACTATGAAGTGGATTACTGGTGACACCCTTATTCAGGCTGATTTCTGGACTTTCTATCAGGTGCTTGGGAATCCCTTCAATGGTCGTGACCATGCTTGTGTATATAGCAACATTTCTCCCATCAAGCCAGGTAAGGATATGTTGCTCTCTCCCTGCTGTGGTCCCAATGGTGTTGTGGGCCTGGTATCTAGTCTCCTACCTCTCTATCCTTGGCTAGTTAGTGTCTTTCGTGACTCCATCATGCCTAGTGGAGGCAACAATGACATCATCCATGTACACCTTGTTTAGCTGCTTACTTTTGGTCATGAATGTGCCAGTGCTGAAGATCTGAATGCGACTTACCGACTGGATGTTATGGAATTTATTTATCATGGGTTGACTGATGCCATGTTCATTAGTCTCTCCATCCCTTATGCTCTGTACATTATGATGCTAATCAATCATATGCTTCCTCATTATAACTTCAACTATGATTGTGAGGATAAAGTGAAGAAGATTTACAACAAGTCAAGGAAGACCTCACATCCTTGTTCTGCTCCAGAGGGCCTCATGAGTGATGCTCGTGCCACTGGGTGGAGCCCCCCTGTACCTTCCGTTGCCTGTGAGGCGAAGCAACTCAATTGGTTCCATTGAAACATTATGTGCATGGGGATAGACATGCATAAGGGGTACTATGAGACCTACAAGCAGAACCATGATATTGCTCACACTCAGCAGGACATTCTCCACCACATCTCAGGGGCATCAGACCCTCCTCCTACTCCTGCTGCTCCCACATCGTATGCTCAGTTTATCAGTTCTGGCACCAACTATGGAGAGCTTGAGCATCACTTCTTCCGCACCTTTGAGAGGGAGCCTACTCCTCCAGCTGATGATGATGATGAAGAAGAAGAGGAGTATGAGGACGAGGACGAGTACGAGGAAGAGGGGTGATTCCTTGGGGTGTTATCATCGCTCTTCTTCCTTTTTGGCGTTTCAATGCCAAGGGGGAGGCGCAAGCATTTGTGCTTTATCGTTTCGGTTTATTCTCGCTTGTGCCCATTTTAGTGTTGAACTTTAAATTTGCTATTTGGTTTGTATGAGACTATGTGATTTGTGTGGAACTTTGTATTTATCCCGTTCATCATTGGAATTATTATTATCGATTTATCTATTGGGGAGTATGGATTCATCTAGATGCTGTGGAATTGTGGTTTTATCTCTATGGATGCATCAAAACGGTATTATACTTAGAAGTCCAAATGAATGATGACTATATTAGCTATGTATATACTATTGAGAACTTCATCCTCTCCGTGGTATGATTTATTTTTGTAACTCATCATTTGCTTGTAGCTTTCAAGTCAATGAAAAGCCTTGTACCTTCTTGTGTGCATTTGTATTCAAAGGCAAACTTCTAATATGCACACATCTAGGGGGAGTCTTTTCCTTCCTTGATATGATGATGTTAGTAGGTCTTTCATGCAAATCCTAGTATTGTCATCTAACACCAAAAAGGGGGAGAGTGAAAAAACATTTATTAATCCCTATAGTTTTGTGTGTTAGATAACAATACCAAGGAAGATTTTGATGTGTGTTAAGTGCTGCAGATAAGTGTTCATATAAAATGCAGCCAAACTAGATTTGGGGGGGGGGTAGATTATCCGCCCCTGTCAAGGGACAGATTATCCACCCCAGCTCAATCGACAAAGGTGGACAAGGTGCGTCATGCGGTTTGGGGGCGGATTAAGGCTGCCCAGGCGCGTCGTGCAGTATGGGGGGGGGATTTTCCCCCGGAAAATTCGACTCTAGGGCGGAACTTTGCCCCAGCCGGATAATCCGGCCCTCACTTGGGCCGGATAATCCGGCCGGAAAATTCTCCAACGGCTGAGTTTTGGCAGGGGTATAAATACTCCAACTGATCCTCCTGTCAGAAATGTTGATTCATTCGAAAAAGCTCATACCTGATCTTCAAGTTCCAAGCGAGATCTCCATCCTCACCCACCCAAAGGCTTCGATCTTTGGGGAATCGAAGGAGGAGGCCTCGATCTTCATCAACACCAATCAAGCGCTCAACTTCCCCTCCATTCACTTGGGGATTCTTGATCTAGTATTTCTTGCAAATATCTAGATCCTAGTTTTGATTATTTGATAATCCTTGTTCTTGTGGAATCTTGTTGTCATCACGGGACCCTCCAATTCAGTTGTGGATGTGTGCCCCGCTAGCATTGTAAAGGCGCTGGTTCCCTCCTCGAAGGGTACTGATAGTGGAAAGGTGGGTAAGGACTTTGGTGGCGAGATCCATCAGAGAATTGGGTGAGGCCTATTGTGGCGTGGTGGTCTTAGAACCACCCACCCCTCCAACAAAGACATTCTTCCCTTAACAAGGAAGGAACTACGGTCAAACAAATCCACATGTCTCCGCGTGCTCCACTATGGTTACCTCGTTCCTTTTTACACGCTTAGTAGTTATGTTGGCATATAGGGGAAATTATCGTAATTGCATATCTAGATAATTTACATTTGTGTCAAGCCTAAAATTGAGAAAGAACTAAAATTTGAAGTAGCACATATTCACCCCCTCTAGGTGCCCATACGATCCATTTCAGTACGACCAGATGATGCAGACCATGCCGGTCTCCGGGGTCACCAACGACACAACCACACCCATTGGACATGTGTGCCTCTCTGTCACATTCGTATCTTGCAACAACTACCACACCGAGCTCATCGATTTTGACGTGGCGCACATCGGTCTCCCCTACAACATCATCTTGGGCTACCCCACTCTAGATAAGTTCATGGCAGCTACTCACCATGCCTACAACATCGTTAAGATTCGAGGAGGAAATGGCAAGGTCATCACTGTCTGTTGTGATAAAAGGGAAGCCCTGCGCTCCCTCAAGCATGCCTACAAAACCACAACCATCGCCTACCCTGAGGACATGGATACCCTTGACTACATCGGGGGCACCACAAGGAAGAATAAGATGATGGCCTAGAAGAGCGACATGGCAAAGAGGGCGGCCGCCGTCTTGTACCCTCCTGGTGAGGTCCTCATCGTGGCCGACGCCTACGGCCACAAGAAGTCCCCGTGTGATGCATGTAAAATGCATACATGAACTTTGTAGTTTTTTAACATGTTTATCCACATATTTGCATCATATATAATGTTATATCCATGTTTCACATTGATTTTTGGGGATTTACCAATGATCCCCTTTATTTTGTTTATAACCCGGCAGAGTAGAAAAACCCTATTTTCAATATTTTTGATGTTTCAGCTCCTATACAGAGTCAAATGGACCTGAGCTTTTGGGGATGTCAATATTTATCCACAGGAAGCATCTAGAGCATAAGAACCTCACCTGGAGGGCCAGGAGGCCCAAAAGATCCTAGGTGGCGTGCCCATCCCAGGTGGGCGCGCCACCTACCCTCTTTTCCTCCTCAACTATATGATTGCCTTGATTCTTTTGCCCACATAGTTCTCTTGACCTAAAAACCCCTATATAAGGATCCCCTAGGGAGTTCTCGAGACAGAGGAGGGGGAGATATAAAACACCAAGAAGAGAGAGTCTACTAGCCGTCGTTGTAGGAAGATTGGAGGGAGAACTGCTGCCGGAATCGCCTCCGACCGTGTCTCCTCCTTCACCAACGCCTCCTCATCACTCTCCATGATGATAGGGGAGTAGTCCACCCCTTGGAATTTGGGTTTATGGTGGTAACTTGATCCAATCTCTCCATGTATGATCATTGGTGAAGTCCATATGATGTTCCTTGCATGAGTATGGATCTACCTATGTAATTCCTATGGTGGATATTGTGTTATGAGATAGTACTTATTATTCATTTACCATTGTGTTGGATCTTGTATGGTTTGTCATACTTTGGAATATTCTATGATGCATGTAATGGTTTAGATCTATACATAATGCCTTATTTATCATATCATGAGGTTATTGACACCACCAAGTGGGGTAGATGAGAGATATGTGATAATACTCACAACATATGAATCATTGCACTAGTGTTTAGAATGTTTTCCATTAAGAAGTATGATGCATGTTGGTAATGGGTGGTCAAGTGATAACGGCATATGTATTGAGTGACAACAATACAACCCGACATCCTTTATCTATGGGTAAAAATGGAGAAGTATGATGTTGTAGGGTTTCCACAGCAATAACAAAAAAAATACTACGTGGGAATACCCTGCATGCCCTAGGACCTATCTAGAAGTAATGTAGTAACGGAGGAAGATAGCGGTAACGTACCCTTGACGATCGAGAGAGCGTTATGCTCATGCAGGAGCGTGGATGATGTAGTCGTACCTATCCGACCTCAAGGTCGCAAAGCTCCTCGCATGTCACCCATTGTCTAGGTCCTTGTACGATGGCCAGGAAGCTTCAATAGCCCCACCGAGTTATCACATGCATACGGTGCAATGCGACGACTCCCAAACTCCTTGATCCATATTAGGGTTACGGAAGTAGACCCATGGCGGAATCCTTGCGGCACAACAGCGTGCCACAGATGCGTTGACTTTGCGTGCATAGTCCTAACTTGGGACCGCACCATGGCGAAAGCAACTGGAGAAAGAGGGGGTATTCTTAGAAGAAGAATGCCTCAGAGAATATCTTATTGGGTGTTTTTTAATCCTCCAAGGGCACCCCTTTATATAGAGGAAGGGAGGTGAGCCGTCCCCTTTAGGTGCCCCATGTGGGACTAAAAATATCAAAGAATAAGGGGAAAATTCTCTCCCATCCGGATGGGCCAGAAGCAGCCCAGCAGCAAAGCAACAGGAGCAGCTGGGCAGGCTTGGGTGCCACCGCAGCCCAGCTCGCACGGAGCAATGGCAGCCAGCTGCTGGCCGGGTGGGCCGGAACACCTTCCCGCAGCCTAGCTACGCTCGACGCTGTGCGGCCCGGAGTAGCAAGCGGCTGGACGGGTGGGCCGTCTCGGGCCTTTCGCCCCTTGCGCGCCTATCAGTGGTGGACTAGCGGCATTGGACCCCAAGGCAGCTGCTGGGGTTCGATCCACCTGCTGCATGCGCACGATAGTTAATTAAATTCTGCCCACGTGGGTTGTTCCAAACAGTCTAGTTTCTGCTATTTGTTTGCCTTTTTCACTGTGGTTTCTTTTTAGGTCAAACCCCTCCGAGATTTTTGCCTAATAAGAAAGTCATTTGCATAAATCTTAATTTAAATATTATTTAGAATATATTAATTCACAATTAACATATAATAAATACATATTCAAGTTCCCATTTATCTGAAACTCCTTTCAGTCGTTTTTCCTTTCCTTCTTTCTCTGAACATCTTCGGATCACTTTGGAACCATTCTGATTTCTCTCTCTTCTGTGATTCCATCTAACAAGATGATCTCCAAGCGCCATATCCCTTAAGCGTGTTTCCCTCGGTTCAGGAATGTTATAGACATGATCCATATCAATGATCGATAGTGGGAAAGGGATGCCCATGTTGACCCCTATGCACTCCACGAACCTGAAACGATATATCCAATTCCCTTGTTCGCGATACAAGACTTGTCTGAGATTTGATTATCGATATCACGATACCTTGTTCAATCTCGTTTCCAACAAGTACTATTTTACTCGTTTCCGTGAAATGCCATCTCCATGACCTAGTCATGTGTTGCGTAACATAGATGTAATTCACCGAGTGGGCCCAGTTGTATCTTCCCATCACACAGGAGAACAATTCCTTATCTTGAAGCATATTGACTCTACATGCTCCTTCAGATAGCCAACGTGTACCTTTACAGACACCTTGTCATGAGATGACGGTTGATACATTCAAAGCATCCTCTGGTAATAGTGGTTGATATGATCTCACGGTCTAAGGATTAGGACAATTTGTTTCTTGACAATTGCAACATGAACTAAGTGACATGATCGTGTTGCAACAATCATTGGTGGGAAGTGTCCATCACATCATTCCGAATGATATGACTTCATTGTCAGTGACTTGTGTTTAGCCCATGATCAGGAAACCTTGATCATCGTCTGCCCAATGAACCAAAATTATACTTGCTAATATTGAAATATCCTAATACTTCTATATCTATGTAAATTCTAATCAAAGTGCAACACTTTCACTTTGATGTCCAGCCACACTTTTGTTGTGTTCAAACTTAACTCTGATTTAGTGATTCAGAAATCACTCTCGAATCTTTGTTCTTTACTACTAAGAACATGGGTCACATTATGTCATGTACAAAACAACATAGGTTTTACCTTGGAAAAACTATGACCAAGGCATAGTTTATGCAGTGCATCTCTTTTCCCTGTTTTAACCATAAAACATCGAGTCATTACTCAATACTTCTCCTAATCGTTCAAGTAAGGACCAATTCTTTGCTTGAATTCATTCTGAACTCCTTTCAGAATCTCAACTAGGTCCTTTTGAACACTTTTAGAATTCTCTAAGTACTTTGAAATTTTAATGTTCATTAAACTTCGTGATCCAATCACATAGATCCACTATATTTAATATATGCTTAATTTCATCCACTAATGATCTAATCATTCCTAACACATTGTTCACTAATATGTCGATTACATATTCAAGAACATTGCCATGCTCCCACTCAAATATATCATCAACATTTGATATTCTAGGATGTAACTCACACTAGTACACACTCGTTACTTAGAGACTGTACCTAGAGCCGGTTTACCTCTAAAATCACCGGCTATGTTCATCAACCTCAAGCGGTCGTAATTTTTTGACCGCCTCTAACCCGAACCTCAGACGGTTTTGAATCCGCACCGTCTATAGTATGGCTTCCACACTAAGCCGCTCGTTAAACCAATATGCCTCTAAATGGACTTGAGGCAACGGAAATTATTGGCCATCTCTTTATAAATTTAGGACGCAACCATCCATAAATAATCACCACCTCTAAGAACATCCTGAGGCTAGCGATTATAATGACCATCGCAAAAACTTGTAGCTAGGGAGGTCATTAATTGAAACCACCTCTAATATATATCTAACTAGAGGCGGTCTAAATTATAAACTATTCAAGATCTCCTTTGCCGTTTTTCCTGTGGGACGTCTCCTTTGCTGACTATATATATGGATCAACAAGGCATCGATGCATGCCTTCACTCTTGTGCTGGGGTGATCGAGTTTGCTAGTGTTATTTTGAAGGTGTGTTTTAATCTAGACAACTTTTATTTTCTTACAATCTATTTTTTCTTGCAAACTAATTAGTAACACATACAATGATGCAATCAATTCTCACATATATTGATTACTAACACATACAATCATGCTTAGAGTAACAATTAACTACTTCGCGCATTTAAAAAACCTGGACATGGCTATTATAACCGTGACTAGGACAACAATGGCACCAAAGGTATATTGTAGACACCTTTCCTTCCAAATAGCATACTTTTTTTTATCTTATTCATCTTCAACCTAGTTGTTTGCCTACTTTATTGCTTCTTGATGTTGTGTGCATCGATGGTATCGGCCAACACCAACTCTATTTGCCCCTTCTCTTCCATAACCCTTTCCATTTTTTTCGCTGACGGTTTTCATTGCTTGTTCCATCATTCGGATTATATCATGAGATAGCCTTAGATTCTCTTCCGTCTTCCTCAATTCTTCATATGTCTTCCTCTCCTGCTCCATTGTAAAGTCCAATTCTTTTTGAGTCTAGACAACGTTGGAACTGGGCACATCCATCACGAATACCGCAGTCACATGTTGATTCCTAGAAAAAATAAAAATAAAATGAATTCAAAAAAGTTCAGCAGATGCATCCAAAATTTCAAGACAAATAGAATTAGAGAGACGAAATCTAGAAGCTTAGTACCTCGTCCGACAAGGAGGACTAGTTCCCGAGGCCGACGAGGATCTCGCTGTCGCCCATTGTCCTTACCATGGCGAGATCTATGCAGGCGGTGTAGATCTGAGGCGCTATGACGATTTGACGTCTGTGGCACCTCGTGGCAGCGAAATCTAGATGCTAGGATTGTCGATCTAAACCGTGGTCGGCGGACGATGACGGGTGGGGGCAGCCAGCGGTGGTGGTGCGGGATGGAGAATAGAGAGGGTGCGGGGCAGAAAGGGGGCTTCAGAAGAGTGACGAGGAAAGCTAGGAGAAGGGTCTGGCCGTGGGTCATAAAGAGGAGAATTCGGACCCTCGGATACTGACCAGACGTCTAGTTAAAATGCCTTTTTTGAATTACTTCAAATTTCATCTGGTTGTTTTAGGATAAATGCATGTGAATTCATATTTTATTACTTGTGCATATTAATTTATTTTATTTTGCAGATGGATCATGGGTGGATGTACCTAGGGAATCATGCAACTAATGTGTACCTTGACGGTGTCAAGGAGTTTTTGGACACAGATAAAACGAATGCAGTTCATATAGAGAATCGATGGATACTTTGCATGTGCTGTGACTGTAAAAACATCCAGAGTTGTACAAGCATTTCATAAATTTAGACACATTTCATCAAAAGAGGATTCATGGTGGGGTATGATCGTTGGCTCCATAATGGAGAAGTACGACAAAGTACATATGAGGAGGGTGATGCTAATGAGGAGGGTGATGCTAATGAGGATGCCAACATGGATGATGTTGAGATTACAACCATATTCCCATCAACTGATGATGAGGTTGGTTGAACAAACGACATGGACAATATATCGTCACAAGAGGACATGAAAGATGTTGAAGAAGACAATGTGAGTCAGATGTTGCGGGAGTTGAAAGAAAACTGTGAGGATCAGAAAATGCAGGATAAATATGCTTGCATGATCAAAGACTCGGAGACACCAATGTATCATGGGTGTAATATGCACTACACAAAGTTAGCTACTGCTCTAGAACTAATGCAGATAAAGCAAATGTTCGTTGGTCATATAAGAGTGTAACCAAGTTGTTAACTTTCTTACAAGACTTTCTTCCTAAAGGAAACCACATGCCGGATAGTTGTTACAAAGCTAAGCGGATTGTGTATCTGATGAGAATGGAGGTTCAGAGAATACATGCATGTAAAAATTATTGTATTTTGTACCATGGTGATGCCTACGTCAATTTGCGTGAATGTCCGGTGTGCAAATTTCCAAGGTTCAAGGTTCCCAAGGTTGAGGCAACTAATATGGCAGATGACAGCAGCAGTGAGGATGACCTGGACACTAAACAGGCGAGAAAGAAGAAGCATAAAAACCAGGGTAGGAAGGGCATCCTGGTAAAAGTGTGTTGGTACCTGCCTATCATTCCTCGTTTGACACTCTTATATGCAAACCCGGATACGGCAAAACTGATGCATTCGCATCCAGAGGAGAAAATTCAGGATGACATGCTCAGACACCCTACTGACTCTCCATAGTGGAGGAACGTCAATAGGTTGAAGACTTTGGGTCTAGATGGTGATTGTTTTGGATATGATCCTATAAATGTGAGGTTTGCACTGAGAACCAATGGAATGATCCTGTTCGACAACTATAGTACCACCCACAACACCTGGCCCGTGAATGTCAGCATTTACAGCCTTCCTCCATGGTTATGCATGAAGCGAAAGTATATCATGCTCGCAATACTAATCTAGGGCCCCAAGCAACCTGGTGACGACATTTATGTGTACCTTGCACCTTTGGTGGAAGATTTGAAACTTCTTTGGATTGAAGGAGTAAAAATATATGATGCACATTTGAAGGAAAACTTTACCCTGAGATGCATGTTATTCATAACCATCAATGATTATCCAGCCTATGGTAACTCCTCCAGCCAGGCTATAAAAGGGACCTATGCGTGTGACCAGTGCCTAGACAAGACATCAAGTAGCTATTTGCATGAATGTCAGAAAATGGTGTACACGCGGACTCGAAGGTTTTTGCGGAAGGGTCATAAATATCAAACTTTGAAGAAAAAGTTTGATAACACTTGTGAGAATGATTTGGCTCCTCCAATTTTAAATGGTAGTCAGATCTATGATCAGCTTAAACACTTGAGAGTTGTGCATGGAAAAGGACAATGATTCAAACACAGGGGCAGAGGCAAAGGCAAAGACAAAGAAATAGATATAGATGACTAGCCTTGCAAATTAAAACCGGTCTGGAAGAGGAGATCAATACTATGGGACTTACCTTATTAGGAGCATCTCGATGTTCGACATTCCACCGATGTGATGCATGTTGATAAGAATGTGTTAGAAAACATAATAGGGACATTGCTCAACATGAAGGACAAACTAAAGATAGTGCAATCACACGACTTGAAGCTACCAAACTTAGAGGGGGAAACCCACCCGAGGTTGATGCTCAAGGAAAGCTAGACCCTGTGTGTTATGTCTACGACAAAGTAGAGGGAAAAAGTTTGTGTGATTCTCTATATGGTATGCGTTTTCCAACATGCTACGCTGCAAACATGCAAAGGATTGTTTCAAAGACAGAAAACAGAGTAACGAGTATGAAGTCACACGATTGCCATGTTCTGATGACACAGACGCTCCTTGTCACGATAAGGAATGTCTTGTCATCCCATGTTCAAGACACTCTAACGCATTTGTGTGAATTTTTCAACACAATTTCTCGGAAGGTGATTGATCCTAGTAAATTGGATGAGCTACAAATGGAAGGGGTGGTGACTCTGTGCAATTTGGAGACGATATTCCCTCCGTCATTCTTAGATTTCATGGTACATGTCATTATCCACCTTGTGCATGAGATAAAGATGTGTGGTCCCGTATATCTATGAAGCATGTACCCGTTTGAATGCTACATGGGAATTCTTAAGCACTATGCCAGGAATCGAGCACGTCCTGAGGGGAGCATCATCGAGGGCTATCTAACCAAAGAGGTCGTTGAGTTGTGTCTTGATTACATGGAACGTCTTGACCTGGTAGGGGTGCCTAGGTCTGTCCATGAGGGGAAGCATACTGGTGTCGGAACAAGTGGAAAGATCAAGTTCAGGCCGACTGACACTGAATATAATTAGGAACACTACACTTTGATGAAGCACATGGACGAAATCACTCCGTACATAGAAGAACACCGTGACAGTCTACAAGCAATAAATCCCCATCGACGTTCGATCGAGACACTCCATGTCGAGGAGTTCAACACCTGGTTCAGTGATCGACTACGTGATGTTAAACAAAAGACCCTACATGGGAGTTCAGATAATTTCAGGTGTACAAGATCAACGGGTACACATTTTCTACGAAAAAAAAATATAGCACAACAATGACGCAAAATAGTGGTGTAGTTTTGGAGGTAATTGAAGAAAATGATGAAGAAATGACACAACTCTACTACAGATACATAGAAGAGATTTTGGAGCTAGACTATGTGGATTTCAAGTTTCCATTGTTCCGTTGTCGTTGGTCTCATAGGAATCAGGTGGATCCAAATGACAATGGCCAAACTACCGTGAACCTCAATCGTGCTGCTTACAAGAACGAGACATTCATACCAGCTAACCTGGTTCATCAAGTCTTCTACATCGCCGACCCGAGTAATAAGAAGAGACATGTAGTTATGCCATTAAAAAGGAGTATCATCGGTGTGGATGGTGTGTTCTCCGAGGAAGATTACAACAATATCGATGATGTTCCTGGCCCTTCGTGCTCGGTCAAGCAAAGAGACCAACAAGATGAGGTTCTTCTGGAAGAATCGCACATTCGCAATCAAGAATCCAGAGAATGAATTTGTACGACTAATCCAAAGATTTGTATGAAGTTGTAATGAATTTCTAAGTAGTTATGAAGAATATTTAGAATTTCTAATAAATTTCTAAGTAGTTATGAAGTGGATTTCTAGAGGGGCAGAGGCGATCATGTATTTAACAAAAATGTCTAATAAACTTTAGAGGTTGTTAAGAAAACAGCCCGTCTAATGCAGCAGGTCCAGAGGCGGTTTAGAAAAATTTGTCCGAGCTAGCAACTGTTAGAGGCAGTTATTAAAATAACCCGTCTGAGGTGTGACTAGGAGGCCGCCGCTGGCGACCCAAAGACACGACAGTGTCCGCCTCCTCCATCGTTTTATTGCAATGCATTATACGAGCATGCATTACAAATAATAACATTAGACAAAAATATATAACTAGATGATGATATATTAATAAGATTGTGTTGCAAACATTATGAACAAACAACATTGAGAAATACAAATATATACAACTAGAACCAAAGGTCAGCTAGCTAGTAGGGATAATATATTACATAGCCAACAGGTGCATCCACCGGCTAGATCAATCAAAAGCAAACATACTAGTGATCACCAGTTGTTGCCGTGCCCCAGCCATCGTCTCGTTGCTCCCACCTCTTCTGCCCCCAGCCATCGCCTCCCTACTCCCACCTGTTCTGTCCCTAGCCATCGCCTCCCTGCTCCCACCTGTCCTATCCCTAGTAATCACCTCTCTGCTTCCACCACTTCTGTCCCCAGCCATTGCCTCCCTGATCCGATCGGTTCTGTCCCCATCCATCGCCGCCCTGCTTCCACCTGTTATGTCCCAAGTCATGCCCTCCTTCCTGCTGGACTTTCTTCACATGTTTGGGCCTCCTATAATCCTCCCCGGTCTTGCATCTCGGACAAAGATTATCATTGAAAATTGTCTTGCCTAGACCTATCCCTACCTTTATCTTCAAGATCCTCTTGTACATCTCGTAGCTCACATAGCCATCAATTGCAGCATACTTCAGCTGATCCGGGCTAAGCATCTGATGCCATATCTTGTGCATATCCTCTGTACACTTATCCTTCATATACAGGTATAAGCCGTCGATGATGTCCGCCTCAAGATAACCCATGCCAGCCTTGGGTCCATGGTCAATCATCTTGTACACTTCTGGATGTCGACGTAGTACTCAGTAGGTATACGTATATTTTTGATCGAGAGGATGTCGCTGTATCTCCTTATATCAACACTAGAAAAAGTAATCTGCTTCTTCTCCAAGAACTGGTGAATCGCTCGACGCCCATCGCCATACCTCGGGCTCCTGCAGAAATGATAGACTAGAACATCCTATCACAAAGCTAGCTGCACCACCGTGAATATCCACGGCTCATCACTACCACGGGGAGGGTAAGTTTACTTGAGGTACAATCCAACAATCCGATCCTTTTCTTATTCTATCCAAGCCTCATACATGGAAAGAGTTTCTTGGACCTTCGAGTCCTCATTTGTGAACACCACCATCAGCGCGGTGGTGCCATGTGCAGTGATAGAGACCGTGTCCATGAATCTCCATCCGTCATTGACCGGTAGGCGGACGACCATGGCGAAAAGGAAGATAGGTGGTTCCGTTGGAGTGAGGAAGAGGAATGGGGGTCCGGGGGTTGCGAAAATGAGGAAGAGAAATGGGGGCGGCAGAGAGAGGGAAGAGGAAGTGATCGGAGCAATGCCGCAGATGATTTATAGAACTGGCGTGGGTGATTTCGGCGGTGGATAGGAAGAAGGGAGCAGTGGGGAAGAGGAAGAGGAACTGCCCACAGTAATGCCACATTATAGTTTTTTGAATTGGTCGGGGATTGAGGCGACGAATAGAGGAGAGTACAATAGAGTGACGGTTCCTGATAAAACTGGGATGTCGGAGGTTGTGCATCCCATCACTTTGACTTGCAGAGGCACCCGTAATTAGTAACCATCTCCAAGGAAGTTGCCGTGTGTACCCAAAATTTTTAGAGACGGTCCTTTTAGGCGGTCGTCTGAGGATGACTATTAGAGGCGCTTAGGAATAATGTCTGTTTGACAGTGTATCACCGGCGACAACAAATTGGCACAGCGGTGTCCGCTTCTCCGCCATGAGGGACGCTGTGTGATCTTGCCGATTCTGAAGTATATATATAGCTCATACTCCATAATATATAGTAGTAGTTCAAAAGTTAATATAAAAGCTAATAATTAAACCCATCTCTATGATAAATCTAAGTAGTTCAAAAGTACTCTAGAACGAAAACAAAATCACCCCGACATATATACAACAAAGTTTGATGAATGAAGATGCACTATCTAGAACGACCGATCATCGTCAACTTCATCATCGTCACTGACTTCATCATCACTGACTTCATCGTCACTGACTTCATCATCAATAGGAGGTCATGCCGATATTGCATCTTCTACATCATCACTAGGTGCAAATACAACATATTCATTATAAAGATCACTCCCCTTCTCCTTGGACCCGATTGGAGTCGGCATATCAATTTTGTTGTGCCTGATTAATGCTTTCAGCATCCTGTTGTTCTCATTTAGTCTAGCACGATCCCTATGACGCTTGTCCTGATCTTCCATGTAGATGGCATTCCACGTTCGTAGCCCTTTAATGAGTCGCTCTTGCATCTTGTTGTTCTCGTAGGTACATGATCCAGGAATATCCAGAAACTCCACATCTCTCGGAGCCCTATTCTGCTGTGATTTCTTGGTCACACCTTTGATAGGATTGTCAAGGGGAGGTCTATGAATACAATGCTTCTTGTAGCACATGCCAGGGTTGTACTGTAGTTTGGTGACATGCTGAATGAATGCATGAATGTATGTAGCATACACTAGTGACCTTCGACGATCGATCATGTTACTCCTTATCTCTTGATACAAGAAATCCATAACATCAATCTTTCATTCCTTCCTTTGTAGGATAAACCAGATGAGAGTTTTTTTGCATATCCACGTATGCTAGAGGAGTCTCCCGACCTTGGGAACAAGGTCCACTGAAAAAGCTTGTGCAATGTGTCAAAGAGGGACAAGAGGCCACCAATTTTCCCATGCAAAACAACATTACCCTCAGGATGGGAAGTTGGATGATAGCAGCCATTTAGTTCATTGGGCTTCTTTGTGAGATCATCATGGAGATGGATGAAATTAGTATCATCTGGATCAACCATATTGATTCCAAGAGATATAGCAAATTCACTAAGTGGGAACGGTATTCTTTGTCATCGGTCATCCACCGAAAATGCCTAGAATAATCCTTCTCAAGAAAGAGGGTACAATAGAATTTTAGGACCACTTGTTCATTGTAGTGACAGCTGAACTCCATGATCTTCACTAAGCCCAGGCGATCACTGTGGGAGATATGCTAAATGGGTATCATCATAGCATGTCTCTAATCCGGCTAACCTGGATGGCCCACAGTTGGTAGCAAGGCCTATGGCCAGCTGGGTGGCCCAGTTAGACCGACCCAGAAGGGAGGCCCATGCCGGATTAAGGAAGGCTAGCAGGAGTCACCGACGTACTCGGAGCCTTGGAGTACAAGACACGAAAGATTAGTTAGTATTAGTGTATGACTCTTTAGCTTGTCCGGCAAGGTACTTTACCTGTAACCCTAGGTTCTGGTGGCTTTATAAACCGGACCTATGGGATCCTTAGGGCAATGATTCTTAACACCCTCGCACAGCGAACCGATCTCTGTAACTCGGCGTATTGCCATTATAGTGATTTATATAAGGAGTAGAGTTACGCCACCGTTGCGGGACTTGAACCTGGCTAAGTTGTGTTACCTCGTACCCACCAACTCTCCGCCTTACCCCACGTCTCTAAACATGCACTGTGAGGACCCCTCCATGGTGTACTCGTCGGCAATACCACGACAGTTGTGGCCCACCGTGGGGCAAGAGGCGCTTCGAGCTCTACAATGGGCGAGGTCCAAGTTCTTCACGGGAATCAGCGACACCATAGCCATCAGACGCGTTCTCTTCTCCGTCAACGTCCCGATCGTCCCTCCAGATGAGTTCTAGGTGCCAACGAAGACGAACCCTACGCCCTACTCCGTCATCCCCTTCGGAGACATCCACATCTTCATCGGTGAAAATGACATAGGTCCTAGCTCCCAGGAAGTCGGAAACTCGTCAAGGCCCGCACGGACCTCCTACGGGCAGGATATGTTCGTGGAAGAATCTGGGATGTACCTCTCTTTGGAGTATGGCGGCTCAGATCAGGAAAATTCAAGGACCACCCAAACCGCCCATGTGCAAGATATAAAGGTGGAAGGACCCCGCGAATCCGCTTGGCTTCCCACCATCTTTGATCTGGCCAGATGTGTTCAACAGGACAGAGAACCTCCCCGCGAATACCTTGCAAGATGGATGAGGGTGAGGGAAACCCTAGAGGGTGATCGTGCCGACAAACTCATTTACCACTTCATGGAAGGGCTCACACCCGGAACACTCCTCTAGCATACCCTTCGAAGACGGTAGGCCGCAGGCCCTCTCACCCTTGGAGAGATGGTCGCAATTGTCAATGAATATCTGGACGCCGAGGAGAACACCCAAGCTATCCCTAGGGCTGCAGCCGGAGGAAACAACAAAAACGGCCCGCCTCCATCACCCTCCACATCCCCCGTCAACAACACCAAAGCCAACTCCGACTCCATCCTTGACGCGCTATACGCCAACATCAATATGGATTGCGGCGGCTCAGATGCTAATTCGGAGGAATACAATGTTGTTATGAGGGAGATCGAGCAGGAGATCGAGAAGGAGGAGCATGCCGAGAAAGCCAACACATCCCACCAGGTGCTAGTCGCCATTTTGAGTGTGATGGAAGAAGGAAGGCAGGAACCGGAGCGTGGGAGAGCTCCACCCATGCCTGCGGTTACCAAAGCAGCAACAACCAAGAAAGCCGCCGAGCCTCCGGCTCCGGTCAAGGCTATGCCCCCTCGGTTATCCACCCGCATCAGGCGCAGGAACTCACCACGGCCCCTAGTACTGCCAAGCAGTCAAACCAGCTGCCAATGCCACCGTCAACGTCTATAGCTGGCAACCCATTAGTTACTCCTACCGACAAGGCGATCTATGGTGCACTCCTCGTCGAGCCCATTACCGCCGCCCATATCCCAAGCGTTACGGAGCTTGATGAGAAGAGTGCAGCAATCCTAGCGGAGGCCAAGTGAATCGCGGAGCAGGGCGCTAAGCTGGACGAAGATATGGACAAGGCACAACAATCTCTCAAGCCGGCAAGGGCTATGGAGGCTGAGTACAAGCAGTTGCTACTGAAGCACAAAGCAAATAAAGCACTAGCTCATGTCATCGAAGATCCCGGCATTCAGCGCAAGTTGGGATATGGTGGAGCCAAGCCGGGAAAAGCCACCCCATACATTGATTCAGAGGGAGGCAAGGAATGCCAACTCCCGCCCATAACATTGTCGTCGCCAAGACCCTCCTGGAGTAGGACAGGTTGCCAAAAGCAGTTGCTCAGGTGTATGACCTCGTTCCCAAGGCATGCAAGCAACATGAGAAGGTTACCTCACAGAGGCTTGAGTCCAACCCGGAGCTTAGCCAGTCAACCCTGAACAGCCGCAGAAGGCCAAGATCTCCCCGTGACGAGGGATCCCACATAGGCTCCACAGAGCGAAGATGGAGGGACGCGCGCAATAGGGCTGATGCCATACCCATATCCTCCGATCACGGAGAAAAGGCTTGCCCTCATCGGTCGTCGCCTCCACCACCATCCTGGCGTCACGAGGAACCATAGTCGCGCCACCGTACAAGCATGCCACTACCTAGGTGTCCCCATGTTGGTATCGTTATATGCGACCAGGGTGAGCAGCCCCAGCATGCCGGAGAGCGCAGCGGCATTGAAGGACACATGAGCAGATCCTACAAGGAAGCACCACATCCGACAAGCAACCGCGACAGGCATGTGGAGTCACAGGAAGGGGCCAGCAAGAAGGCTAAGCCACCACCTCGACCGCCACCGTCGCCACCAGCAACCATCATGGCACAGGGCATGGCGGATCTCATAAATCGCACCACATCTCCCCTCCACATGTGTTGGGGGGATGCACCCCGGTAGGGTCACGCCGGGGTATAAAGTCCATGCTAGCCGAGGTATGACGAGGACAAAGCATAAGCTGGCCGAGTCACCTCAAGGCAGGCTGACTTATAGAGTGACCCATCCCAAAGGATATTCATCTAACCTAGTCCCGGCCGGCATATAATGTATGTTGGCTATCCTTTTGTAACTTTATTGTAGGTACCCATGGGGCCGAGTTAACTAGGCGCTAGCCGGGTTACCACTTGGCTTAAAAGAGAAGGAAGGAATCTCGCTGGTTAAAAGGTTGTCTCTATCCACGGTAGCTTGAGCGAAGCGGATAGAGGGAAAGACCAGCGGGGAGTGGCCAACAAGGGTGACGTAGCTAGTGTCGGCTGACGCCAGCAATGTTGGATGATGCCACGTGTAGAGGGGCTCGGAGAGGCTTACGCCCTAAGTCCGGACCAGCTTGTTAAAGTGTAAAAGAGGCATCTTACTTTACCAAGGAGCATATTCGGAGAATATACCTCCACGTATGCCCTAAATTGTAACCTAGCCCCCCCCCCCCTATATAAGGAGGGGCGAGACCTCCATAGAGAGGGTCGGCCATTTTTACTAAGGGAGAACCCTAGAGTGTAGCTGTGGGTAGTAAGAGAACTAGTCTCCTTCCCATGGACAACTCAAGGAGCCCTTGTAATCCATCAACAACAAGGGAGAAATACAAACATCCATGTGTGGAATCACCACACTATCCCTCCCTGGATTCCTCTAGTGCACATTGGTCCCAACTTTAGCCTATACATGGCATCTGCCGTGCCACCACCATGATAGTTGGCACCCACCGTGGGGCTAGTAGTGCTAGCAGGAGTAAAAATCTGGGCAGGAAACATCATCGCCATCGGTGAACGCATTGTCTCTAGGCTGGTTCAGCGCTTTGGAGCGCTGGACTGCGTCAGCGAAAATGTTGGTAGCTTCGGCAGGCACCCTCCTTCGTGCAACGGCCTCTTCATCAATCTTGGAGCCCACAAGATCTACATCGGTGTCGACGAGTCCTGCGTTCACCCGCAGCACGTTGTCGAGGGAGGCGAACCACCTCTTAGCATAGCTCGTGGCTCGCGTATCACTCGCCCCGCTAGATGTGCAGAGGTCATGATGATGGCGCCTGAGGTAGGAGCAAGCAAGGACCTGGCGCCAGATCCGGATGCAACACCGAAGCAGGAAAGATCCAGATTCCCTCCACTAGAGAGGCCAGAGAATGTACTGCAGCAGGCAATAGATAGCTTAGCAACACCCATAGCACGAGTAGTAGATACGGCTCAGGCACATGCCGAGTTAGAGGAGACTAGGCAGAAAAAGTTAGATGGGGCGAAAAAAGTAGCTGATTTACAGCAGTCACTGAGCATTACTCTGCGGGAGTATGCAAAAGCAAACCATATAGATGGAGTGAAAATCAGAGGTAGAAACTTGATCACTGAGATTGACAAGGAATAAGTGCCTAAGTCGGGGCAAACGGCTACGATGTTAACAGCGGGACTAGAGACGCATAGTACCCCGGCAAAGAACCTTAGGGCTGCAGGGGCAGCAACATCTAAGTTAGAGGGTCTAACCAGAGAAGCCCGGGTGAGGCATCATGAGAGAGTAAACCACTTAGTGAGAGTGGCAAATAAGCAAAATGAGGAGATACTCAAAACAAACCCAGCGATACCAGGAGGATCTCACCTAGTTCATTCAGTGAGGGGTAACCCGGCGAGGTCTGCTGGGGCTGCATCGTCACCTCATGATGGCCCTAGAAGAGAGGAAGTGGTAACATCGGGGAGAAAAGATAAACGGATGGTCCTGTATGACTCGGTAAGGGCAGGGAAAGGAAAAGCAGTACAAATTGACGAGGATCATCATAGTGCTAGCCGGGGTGAAGCTAGCCGAGGTAACCATGACCAAGGCAATGCCGGTCGAGGAAACGCTACCAACGGCAATGTCGAACAGAGTAATTCAATGGGAGTAGGGCAAAATGCACCTCGACAATAGTAGCAGCAATATGCACCTTGGCAAGAGAGAAGTGCTGGACCATCAATGTAGCAGCAAAATGTTCGTCCGGGTCAAGATAGATACAATGATGGTTACTCAGCAATGGCTAATGCCGGATTTCCTAGACCAAAGCACCGTGTGATTGGATCGAGATTGGGGAACATGAATTTGCAGTCAGATGATGCAAGGCTAAAGTTGGACCGGATTTATAGGTCGGAGATGATCAAGGTGCAAGGTCCTCCAGGTCTAGCATGCTTTGGACCTCAGATCATGAGAGAACCACCTGTGGCGAACTTTCAGTTAGCCAGAGGAATGAGGATGTATGACGGCAGCACCAAGACGGATGATTGGCTCATTGATTATGCAACAAAAGTGAACATTGCCACATGCAATTTAGATGGGCTATAAGATATGTACCACAGATGTTGGAGGGGCCAACAAGGGTGTGGTTCAACAATTTGCCGCCAGGAAGTATTAACTGTTGGTTAGATTTTGGGGAACTGTTCATCAACAACTTCTTGACCATGTACAACAGATCGAATAGGGGCATCAGGCCCTTTCTTGGCCTTGGTGCCAGGTTTGGCCTAGGTTTTCTGCTATAAGATATCCTTGTCAGAAGCGGTAGGCGCTAGAGTTTTGGCCTTTGGGTTGGTATGACCTCCGTCTTCTCACCGAGTCTTGTAAGACTCGGACGAGGCAGGAGGAGTTGGTGTGGAACCTGAAGCTAGTGCTGGTGCTGGAGCTGATGTTGCTGCTGGTACTGGTGCTAGTGCTGGTGCTGGTACTGGTGCTGGTGCTGGTGCAGGTGGAGAAGAAATTTGGGTCGGTACCAATGTAACTGGCACCTCGGTGACGGAAGGTTGCGGCTGAGCCGAAGAGGAGCTGGGGAGATCTGGCATAGCCATATCCTCGGGAGCGTCACTTCCCCTGCACCAATGTTGCCCTCCTCATGACAAGGTGGGCTAAGATTCAGAGGAGCCGTCGAGCTCTCCTGAATAGGGCTCAGCGAGCGCGCATCATCATTGCGAGGGGGAGATGGGGCATGATACATTGCAAATGTATCTATAATTTTTTATGTTCCATGCTTGGTTTTATCTACTTTTTGTCCACACTTTGGAGTACTTTTCATATGATTTCTTGGACTAACCTATTAACAAGAGCCACGATGCCATTTGCTGTTTTCTTGTTTTGGTTCCAGGAAAGTCAGAAAATGAATATTCTTGGAATTGGACTGGACAAAAGCCAAAGTGCCTATTTTTCCGGAAGACATCTGATGCCAGAATACGAGACGGAGAAGAGCTGGGGGCCGGCAACACCACCTGGCCGCGCGGCCAAGCCTAGCCCGCGCCAGGGGGTGGTCTGGCCGACCCTAGCACCCCCTCGGCCTCTCCTTCCGCCTATATATTTCCCTTGGTACCAAAACCCTAAGTACCCGATCAAAAAATCCACGAAAGAGTCTGTAACCGCAGTCATCTCCATCCCTAGATTGGGATGGATCTAAAGATCTTCCCGGCACCCTGCCAGAGAGGGGAATTCACCCTAGAGGCCTTCTTCATCATCATGCAAGCCTCCGGTGTGATGCGTGAGTAGTTCATCTCTGGACTACGGGTCCATGTAGTAGCTAGATGGCTAGTTCTCCTCCTTTGTGCTTTCATGTCTAGATCTTGTGAGCTCCGTTCATGATCAAGATCATCTATATGTAATTCTGCATGTTGTGTTTATGGGGATTCGATGGATATTGAGATGCTATTTCAGATTGATAATTGATTCTATCATGTCTTTGTTATTTGTGATCTTACCTGCTTTCCGTTGTTAGTAGCTATCTTGGCCAAGTAGATGCTAGCAACTCCAAGAGTTAGTATTTATGCTCGATAGTGGGTTCATGCCTCTGGTAATCCGGGGAAGTGACATAAATCTCTAAGGTACTAGATGTGCTGTTGCTACTAGCGAGAAAACAACAATCCTTTGTTCATAAAACAATCGTATTGTTTACTTTACATGCAATTTGTAAAGCAATAATCTGTTGCTTGCAACTTAATACTGGAGGGGGTTCGAATGATAACCTGAAGGTGGATTATTAGTCATAGATGCAGTTGGATGGCGGTCTATGTATAATGTTGTAATGCCCAATCAAGTTCCAAAGGAGTCAAGATGATTAGTATATGCATGTATTGCTTTCTCGATGTTTGTCAATTGCCCCGCTGTAATTTGTTTACCCATCATGTTATCTATCTTAAGGAGAGCCACCTCTAGTGAACTATGGACCCCGGTCCTTTCTTTTACATACAATCTATAAACTGTTTACTGCTTTGTGTTTAATTTCTACAAACTATTACTTCCTTCCATTCGATACGTTTAATACTTTGTTTTCAGCAAAACCGGTGAGATTGACAACCTCGTCGCAAGTTGGGGGCAAAGTTCTGTGGTTGTGTTGTGTAGGTCTCCACATTGCTACTGGCATCGGTAGTGCGCCCTGCCAACGTTCAGCTAGCTACACCTTTGGGGTGTTTCCTTTCTCCTACTGGATTGATAACCTTAGTTTCTTACTCAGGGAAAACTTGCTGCTGTGCTCATCATACCTTCCTCTTGGGGTTCCCCAACGAGCTCGATATATTTGGGCCATCAACAACTTTTTCTGGTGCCGTTGCCGGGGAGTCAAGGACATCTTCACAAGGGGAGTCCCTCATAACCAATCCGTTTACTTTGTTATTTTTGTTTTCCTTAGTTTCCTTTTTGTTTTGTTTGCTTGTTTCTTTATCAAAAACACACAAAAGTTAGGTTTACAAGTTTGCTTTCTTATTTAAAAACACAAAAAAATTAAGTCTTCTATAGTGGTTGCCTCTTCCTTAGCTCACCATGTGGATCCCTAAATTCACCCTGAAAGATCTTTCAATTGGTAGTGGTTCTATAATTGGGAACAATAATATTGAAGAATTCTTTAATCATGTTAGTAAGCATGAAGATACTGAGGATAGATCCCTTGCAGAACTTGCTCCAAACTATGAGATTGCTGCAGCTTCTTTAATTCACATGTTAGAAGCTAGGTTTGTTAACCTCAACCCCTTAATGCAAGTAATGTTTCTTAAACTTAAAGAAACCGAGGACCCTGACTTTGTTTAAGGAATTCTATGATGTTGCCAAGGAAGCTAGAAAAGTCTTTGAACGTTTCAATATGTTAGGCTCATGCGTAGATGTTGTTGGTACACGAGAAACGATGAGAAAAACTGAACTTAATGGGGAGGAAATTAAGATACCAACACCTTTCAAACTAGTAGCAATGCATGAAGCCATAGAAAAGAATCTTGATTGGATCGTTCCTGAAAACCCGTTTGATGAAAATAGTGAACCTAAGAGCATTGAGAGAGGATCCTCTAGAACTTATTTGGATGAGATACCTTGCCTTGTTGAAGATATTTCTGGCATTAATATTAATGCTTTTTCATTTGAGAACACTTGATTCTTTCTTGCTTCTTATGCCTAACTTAAAGGCATTAAAGAAAAGTACTTATTGGGAGATAAATCAAAAGTTTTAGATGAGTCTTAGAAGTTATTAGTTCAGTAATAACCACTCCTTATCCTTTTTATTTGCTTTTTGTGCCAAGAGTAACCTCTAATGAGAGAGAAGTAATGATTGGAAAGTTGCTGTCCCGAAACAGATTTCTGTGCTTCACCGTAAACATTCGTGTAAAATCTTTGAACGTCATTTTGAGGCATGAATTTTTGTGCTTATGCCCCGGGTTGTTATCTAACTTTCGTTAGTTCAACACTTTTTTATTTGAGCAACAGAAAGTCTTCTAAAAAATTCGTCTTTACCTGCTGGTCTGTTTTGTCAGATTTCTGCCATTTTCTGCATTTGCTTCTTGTTGGTTCCTTTTTGAGTTATTTTGGGGAATTGAGCTTTTTGAGGGAAGTGCTTCAGTAGCTAGTGTTCTAATGGAAGTTTATTTGGTGTTAGAATTGAACCTTAAGACTTATTATCTTGAGTGCACTAATGTTGCTAATAAAGATTGTGTGAAGTTTTGTATGAAGGAAAAATTTCAGGTGTATGGAAGGAATGAGTAATGAGATGAAAGATGTACTAAAGCTCAAGCTTGGGGATGCCACGCGTGTCACCCCAAGAAATATCCAATAAGTACAAGCGTCAAAGCTTGGGTATGCCCAAGACATCCCCCTCTTCATCAATAAAAATCCTAGGTTTCTTCCAAGCGCTTCATTTTTATTGTTTCATGCACAGTTGTGTTGTTCTTGGAGCGTCTTCTTTTTTGTTTTAAATTTTGGTTTTTCGTTTGCTTGGTTTTCTTAGTTTGCTGAATAAATTGGTTGGACCCCCTCTTTCATACATTGCTTTTCAAATACGTTGGTTTGGATTGGAAAAGAGTAGGAAAGTTCATGCTTAAGTGGTAAAGAGAGCTTGTTTTTTACTGTGGCCTATGCTTTGTCATGCCATCCTTGATATTATTTTGGCTTTATGCTTAGTATTCTTTTCTGTAGCATGACTTTTTATAAACAATTCAGATTGCTTAATGTGCCTTGGATGAATCATGCGTTGTTTTAGCATATTAAAGCATAGTATTGTGGTATTCTCCTTTGATTCTTTATTTGGGTTGACTTGGCACATGCTCACACCATGTTATGACTATCCCAAGTCACCATAAGCCTTTATGATCCTTTAGTTTTCAACTTGTAGTATCACTTTATGCTTTGATTAATGATGTTTTGTCGCTCTGCATGATTATGGCCATTATTGCTCTCTTAGTTGGTCGCTCCCAGTCTTTTGCTAGCCTCCATAACCAAGTATGAGTTCCACTCATGCATCCAACTCCCTAAACCAAGTTATTCCAAAGAGTCCACCATACCTACCTACTAGCATATGCTATTCCAAGTATATTCATGTTTTTATCTACCTTCCGAATTAAACTTGTTATGAGAAAACTAGTGATTAAAGCTCTCACGAACTTGATGGCACACTTTACTTTTCTTGCCCTTAATAAAGTTTAACCATTGTGTCGTCTATGTTGTATATGCTTGCACTTATTTGTTGGGGATTAGCAGAACCATGTTGTCATGGGGAACACTTTCAACATTGCACTGGTACTTTGTACCTAGTTGATATCATGCTCTTTTGTCTATGGATGTCGTCGGTGTGAAATGAAAGGGGAGCTTCTAAGTCCATGGAGTTATGTATATGTGTTAGAGAAACGCCTGGGCCGCTGGTCTAATCCATGCTGACATGGTGGAAACCTGCAGCGTAACCATAATGAGCTGTCTATGAAGCATTCTTCTTATAAAAAAAGAGTCCTATGTTGAGAAAAAGAGAAAAAGAAAAAAAAGAGATTATGAAAAGAGGAAAGAGAGAAAAAAGCACCATATTCCCATGGTAAATAAGAAGATTGCTGAGATGCTCGTTGTCTGCTTGCCTTCTCATTTTGATATGTGGATTCTTCCGTATCATCGGGCAAGGGGTACCCCGTTGGCGGTTCTCTATGATACACATGTACTTACAATGACAAGAACTTACCGGTGACTAAACTTGAGTAGCATGAGGAGCGACCCTCGTGTTCATGGGACATGAGATTTCTAACTTATACTTTGTCAAGCATGTACACCATAGTTTGTTCACTTTAACCTTAATCACTTCAAGATGCTTATGATAGGGGCAATGAGAGCTGAAAGCTATAAGTACCATAATTTTTGGAAGCTCTTTATGAAACTTGAATCTCTGCTTCCTTCTATGAAGGCCTTTCTTCCACCATTATATTTGGTCTCCACCTTCTACCTTTATGCACCTACTTTGAGAGCATAGTGGCCAATCTTAGTTCTATGTGCATTGTCCCAAGACTAGTTGATTGATGCATAACTAGATATTGCTTGTTTTAAACTATTTGTATCTAGTCACTCTTATGAACTTTGAAGATGTCCTATGCATTTATATTTGCTATTCTATGAGGGACAAGCTGAATACTATTATGCTATGTTTTCTTTGTGTGAAACAAACAAACGTCTTGCAAAGCATTGTTATTCATGAATCTTTTGTTTGTGCCTTTTCATGTTGCATCATAGTTTTTTTCTTATTGCTAGAACATTGTCTTTCATGTTATTATTGAAGTACTATGATCCCAACTTTGAATGTTTTACTAATACTTTGATCAAGTCTTTGATGGTGCATGTCACCTCAAAAATTATTCTTTCTTTTTATCACTTACCTACTCGAGGACGAGTAGGAGTTAAGCTTGGGGATGTTGATACATTGCAACTGTATCTTTAATTTTTGATGTTCCATGCTTGGTTTTATCTACTTTCTTGTGTTTTGTCCACACTTTGGAGTGCTTTTCATATGATTTCTTGGACTAACCTAATAACAAGAGCCACAGTGCCAGCTGCCTATTTTCTGCTGTTTTTGGTTCCAAGAAAGTCAGAAAATGAATATTATCGGAATTGGACGGGACAAAAGCCAAAGTGCCTATTTTTCGGAAGACGTCTGATGCCAGAATACGAGACGGAGAAGAGCTGGGGCCGGCCACACCACGTGGCCGCACGGCCAGGCCTAGCCCGCGCCAGGTGGTGGTCTGGCCGACCCCAGCACCCCCTCGGCCTCTCCTTCCGCCTATATATTGCCCTCGGGACCAAAACCCTAAGTACCCGATCAAAAAATCCATGAAAGAGTCTGTAGCCGCCGTGATCTCCATCCCTAGATCGGGAGGGATCTGAAGCTCTTCCTTACACCCTACCAGAGAGGGGAATTCACCCTGGAGGCCTTCTTCATCATCATGCAAGCCTCTGGTGTGATGCGTGAGTAGTTCATCTCTGGACTACGGGTCCATGTAGTAGCTAGATGGCTGGTTTTCCTCCTTTGTGCTTTCATGTCTAGATCTTGTGAGCTTCGTTCATTATGAAGATCATCTATTTGTAATTCTGCATGTTGTGTTTGTGGGGATCCGATGGATATTGAGATGCTATTTCAGATTGATTATTGATTCTATCATGTCTTTGTTATTTGTGATCTTGCATGCTTTCTGTTATTAGTAGCTATCTTGGCCAAGTAAATGCTAGCAACTCCAAGAGTTAGTATTTATGCTCGATAGTGGGTTCATGCCTCTGGTAATCTGGGGAAGTGAAAGAAATCTCTAAGGTACTAGATGTGTTGTTGCTACTAGCGAGAAAACAACAATCCTTTGTTCATAGAACAATCGTATTGTTTACTTTACACGCAATTCGTAAAGCAATAATCTGTTGCTTGCAACCTAATACTGGAGGGGGGTCGGATGATAACCTAAAGGTGGATTATTAGTCATAGATGCAGTTGGATGGCGGTCTATGTATAATGTTGTAATGCCCAATCAAGTTCCAAAGGAGTCAAGATGATTAGTATATGCATGTATTGCTTTCTCGATGTTTGTCAATTGCCCCGCTGTAATTTGTTTACCCATCATGTTATCTATCTTAAGGAGAGCCACCTCTAGTGAACTATGGACCCCGGTCCTTTCTTTTACATACAATCTATAAACTGTTTACTGCTTTGTGTTTACTTTCTGCAAACTATTACTTCCTTCCATTCGATACGTTTAATCCTTTGTTTTCAGCAAAACCGGTGATATTGACAACCTCGTCGCAAGTTGGGGGCAAAGTTCTGTGGTTGTGTTGTGCAGGTCTCCATGTTGCTTTGGCACGTAGTGGTCTTGTAGCCAACGTTCAGCTAGCTACACCTTTGGGGTGTTTACTTGCTCCTACTGGATTGATAACCTTGGTTTCTTACTCAGGGAAAACTTGATGCTGTGCTCATCATACCTTCCTCTTGGGGTTCCCAACGAGCTCGATATATTTGGGCCATGAGGGCACTCCGGATAGGCGAAGCAATCCTTGATCCGCTCGCCTTGCCGAGTCAGACAATGAACAACAAGTTATAACATAAAAAGAGAAACAAGAAAAACATGAAGATAGTGAAGTACAATCCAAAAAATGGACAAGGAAGGAACAAAGACTCACTCGGATGAGGTTGGAGGTTCCCTGGTCTTGGGCGCTCTCCGGACCGTAGCCTTGGGCACGGGTTTTCCAACACCCTTGACACCGGGTTTCTTCTGCCTCTTCTTAGCTGGGGATGGCTTAGAAGAAGCAACCGAGGTAGCCGCGAGAATATCATTTTGCGGCCCGAAAGTTGGGGTGTCCAGGCAACGCGGTACCCGAGTTCCCTCAAATCATCCGCGATGACTACAGTTGGTTTGCCAAATACTCTGAGGGTCTTTTTCGACATGAATTCAACTTTACGTTTCAATACAAAAAATCAGGCTAACGGCCGTCAAGTTGGGCCCCCCTGTCAGTTCTCGCCGTTATGTCGCTCCTGTCGCTCTCGTCGCTTAGGTGTCAATTAGGCTTCCAGCATTGGCGCCTGCATCCATTACGCGTCTTCTTCTTCCCTGGAGCGATAATCTGTGGGGCGTCGCAGCCATGGCGCGGAGCTGGGACATGGACGAACCTGCTCGGCCCAGCTCTCCTCCCTGTAGGCTTGCAGCGTTGGCGCCTGCATCCATTACGCGTCTTCTTCCTCGAAGCGGCAATCTTTGGTCACGGCCATGGCGCAGAGCTGGGAAGTGACGAAGCTGCTCGGCCCCGCTCTCCTCCCCATCCCGAGTCGGAGCTCGCCCTCACCATGGACGCACCCATGGCAGGGTCGGGGACGAGAATTGGTTCCCGGTGAGATCTATCACCTTGTCGACCATGCTCGGTTCTGTTTTCCTCCTCTAGAATCCGAGCTCGCCGTCGCCGTGGTTGCACCCGCACCAATTCTGCCACCTCTGCCGAGGTCTCTGTGGTAGCTCAAGTTCTGGGGCTCTCCAAGTTCTGCCATGTTGGGCCTGTAAGTGTTGTTGTATGTTAAACTAGCAAATCTCTTTTGTTCAAATCTCTTGGGATGTACCAACTTCATTGTGTTTAATTATGAAAGACAAAATATAAATGACTTCTCTCAATTTCTCGCATAGAAAAATGCACAGCTAATTTCATATTCTCGTAGGAACTAGCCCCACTTGTTGAACCGGCAGCACTACCACGATCTCCACATAACCACGGTGAGTTCTCGAACCGAAAGTTGCAGTTACCACGTTTCTTCTGCAGTCATTCCTCTTCCTCAGTCATTACTCTACAGTTTTTCCTGGGCGCTTCTTCTTCCTCTTTTCTGGAACCGTCGGTTCGTCTTCTTCTTCCTCTTCGCAGGCAGTTCCTTGCAGGCAGTTCCTTTCACCCATTTCCTTGCAGGCATGGACGATGGGAAACGCACAACAGAGACCCACTTGGTCCCTACCCATGGCACCACGACTTTGACAGTGGTGTACACAAATGATGAAGCGACTGTGGAGACAACTCTCGCCAGGTTTGAGCAATTGCTTGAGAAAGAGAAGCACAAGTTTGTGGGGCTAGACTTGGAGTACACCCGTGCAAATAAGCGAAAAAAATCCCCCACAAGAGATCGCTGTCGTGCAAATCGCCATACATGAGGAGGTCCTTGTTTACCACTTCTGAAGGTATGTGAAATTTAAATTTGAGATCACCACTTCTGCATCCCTTGTTCCCTTACATCCCTAGAACCATCTAAGTGCAGGAGTAACCCAACTGAGATGCGTTGTCCGGCTCTGGTCGAGTTCTTGTGTAGGAAAGGGATAACTTTCACTAGCGTGGATATCACACATGACACAATTATGCTTTCTTGTGCGTTGATAAAAAACCCAGAGGGGCACCACATCGACATCCAAAATCTGTACAAGATCAAATCATACCCAGCGAAGGATGGCATGGGTGATCTGGCAGCAGAAATCATCGATAAATCCTATTAAAAACTGAAGAAATTGAAGCGACTCGATCATGACTACTGGGAGTGGAAGCCGATGAGCCAGGTGCGCCTCGAGTATGCAGATAGAGACGCCTACATGGTGTACGATTTGTACAGTAAGCTCATTACCATGAAAGATGGGATGGTTAAGGCGGGGTTTTTCGCGAGAGAGCTATGCCCTGGTTGCAAGCTAGCCCAGGAGAAGAAGCGCGAGGAGGATAGAAAGCGGTTTCAGGACGAGCAGGGATCTTGGGACGGTGGCAACATCAAGCGGCTGAAGGGGAAGCAAGTCAAGGATGACAATAAGTGGTGGTGATACATTATGTGTTTGAACTAGATTTTAGTTTCTATTTTATTATGTGTGTGATACATTTAGTTACTTCAATACAAAATTTCGACCAATTTAACTTGTTGATGTATTTCTTGACATTTATAATATAATCGAGCACTAGAAATATTTTGTAGTGTGCATGAGCATGATCAATAAATATAATTGAACACTAGAAACTTTAAGGCACTCCATATAAAGGAGTAGATTAATATAGAAGGTTCACCAGAGACACCACGGATATATTGTCTTACATGCCACACACAGGTAATAATTAACTAGAACAAAATAAAAGCAGGGGCTGCAGCAGGAGGCCGGGACATGGAGACGCCTAGTAGGGCAGGGGTTTATCAACAGGAGGCAGCGACAGCCTAGTCGATGGGATACAGGCCAGTCCTGACATACTCCCAGAGGAATTTGCCATAGGCTGCGTGCCACGCCAAGGTAATCGTCCTATTCCTTCTTCCTCCGCCTCTGCCAACGCCCTCCGCGTGCTGGATCATGCTGTTGAGGTCCACGTTGATTGCTCTGCCACAGAATGGGCAAAATAGTCTCCCCATACGGTGGAAACGGATTAGCCCACACCGTAACCGTCTCAGCACATAGCGGCTCTTGTTGTCCCTGGATACCTTGCTATCGTCCACTTCATCATCCTCCTCCTGTTGATTTTTAAGAACATAACTTAGAACTCATACATATGATTGAATTGTATTACAACTCAAGAATTGACAACATGTATATGTAAGACAATATATCCGTAGATATCAAAGGTAAAGCATCTCAGCAATAGTTTGATTGGTTCATATATCATTTCATCTCAACACAATTACAAATAATTGCATCAGAGTGAATGTAGGATAAAGATTGCAGCCTCATAAGTTTCTTCAGGGATGGAGTCAGTGAACCAAGTAACAATTGCACAACCTGTAATGTTGTTGTACATCGCCCCAGGTTCACTAACTCATCCATAAAAAAATCTAACACCAATGTGTCTGCCTCTCTTTTGGGGCTAATTGGAATCATTGGCCACAATAAGAAATTGAAATGTAATCGTACAAAACATTATTCAGGGATATACATAGTCAGGTACAAAAACAAGCCTCAATATTGTAATTATAAATAAAAACCAAACAATGAATTTTTTTCAGGTGCATGTTAAAAATACTTATGATCAAAACCATTCATATACATATGCATCATACCAATCATTAAAAGATCAGAAACAATTCAAGGATCATATATGTAGTTCCATATGAGAATAAATCTAGGGCCTCATAATTTGTTTCAGAGATGGAGTTGGCGAACCAAAGTACCAACAACACAACCTATATTATTTGTGTGCATTGTTGCCTCAGGTTCACCAACCCATCCCTAAAACACGACACCATCATACGTGTCTCCCCTTGAACTCTTTTGGGGATAATTTCAATCATCAGCCTCGGTGACAAACTAAAATCTAATTCTTATACACTATAAATGCATGGAATAGATAATTCGAATATCATAGTTCTATGAATGTAGAATAAAGATTGTGGCCTCATAAGTTTATTCAGGGACGGCGTGAGTGAACCAAGTAACAATTGCACAACCTATATTGTTGTTGTACATCGCCCCAGGTTCACTAACTCGTCCCTGAAAAAATCTGACACCAATGTGTCTGCCTCTCTTTTGGGGCTAATTTGAATCATTGGCCATAATAAGAAATTGAAATGTAATCGTATAAAACATTATTCAGGGATATACAAAGTCAGGTACAAAAACAAGCCTAATTATTATAATTATAAATAAAAAACCAAACAATTAATCTTCAGGTGCATGTTAAAAATACTTATGATCAAAACCATTCATATACATATGCATCATACCAATCATTAAAAGATCAGAAACAATTCAAGGATCATATATGTAGTTCCATATGAGAATAAATCTAGGGCCTCAAAATTTGTTTCAGATATGGAGTTGCAGAAACAAAGTACCAACAACACAACCTATATTTTTTGTGTGCATTATTGCCTCAGGTTCACCAACCCATCCCTAAAACACGACACCATCATACGTGTCTCCCCTTGAACTCTTTTGGGGCAAATTTCAATCATCGGCCTCAATGACAAACTAAAATATAATTCTTATACACTAAATGCATGGAATAGGTAATTCGAATATCATAGTTCTATGAATGTAGAATAAAGATTAAGGCCTCATAAGTTTCTACAGGGACGGCGTAAGTGAACCAAGTAACAATTGCACAACATATATTGTTCTTGTACATCGCCCCAGATTCACTAACTCGTCCCTGAAAAAATTTGACACCAATGTGTCTTCCTCTCTTTTGGGGAAAATTTGAATCATTGGCCATAATAAGAAATTGAAATGTAATCGTACAAAACATTATTCAGGGATATACATAGTCAGGTACAAAAACAAGCCCAAACATTGTAATTATAAATAAAAAACCAAACAATTAATCTTCAAGTACATGTTAAAAATACTTATGATTAAAACCATTCATATACATATGCATCATACCAATCATTAAAAGATCAGAAACAATTCAAGGATCATATATGTCATTCCATATGTGAATAAATCAAGGGCCTCATAATTTGTTTCAGAGATGGAGTTGGGGAACCAAAGTACCAACAGCACAACCTATATTGTTTGTGTGCATTGCTGCCTCAGGTTCACCAATCCATCCCTAAAACATGACACCATCATACGTGTCTCCCCTTGAACTCTTTTGGGGCAAATTTCAATCATCGGCCTCGGTAACAAACTAAAATTTAATTCTTATACACTATGAATGCATGGAATAGATAATTCAAATATCATAGTTCTATGAATGTAGAATAAAGATTGCAGCCTCATATGTTTCTACAAAGATGGCGTAAGAGAACCAAGTAACAATTGCACAGCTTATATTGATCTTGTACATGGCCCCAGGTTCGCTCACTCATCCCTGTAAAAATTTGACACCAATGTGTCTGCCTCTCTTTGGGGCAAATTTGAATCATTGGCCACAATAAGAAATTGAAAGGTAATCGTACAAAACAATATTCAAGGATATACAAATGCATCATACAACACATTCATAGATCAGAAACAATACAAATATTATATATTTAGGTTCCATATGAGAGAAAAAATTAGGGCCTCGTTTTTTTCAGCGATGGAGTCAGAGAACCAAAATACCAACAGCACAACCTATATTGTTTATGTGCATTGCTGCCTCAGGGCCACTAACCATCCCTAAGAAAACGAGACCATCAGATGCCCTTGCACTATTTTGGGGCAAAATTGAATCATTGGGCTCAGTAAGGAATAGAAATGTAGTGTTATAGGCCCTTATGTATAAAATCAACACTCAACTAGCAAACTCAACTAGATGGCAGATGAGCAGATTGGGGTTTTGTGACTAGACGGATTGGGGTTTTGTGACTAGATGGCAGATGCATCAATCAACCGATCGAATCATATATATACTACCCTACATCAAGAGCAAAATAATCTGTACACGATTGAGCAAATCCTATGTACGAACAGTGAAAACTGCGGCTGCGACTAGAGAGCTAGCAATGTAGTACCTCAGACTCCTCATCAGGGACCTCCTCCTTGAACTCATCATTCTCAGCGATTGCGTCGAAGATTTCTTGAACGGCGATGGGGTCGTCGATGTAGATCACCGGATTGCCTCCGCCTGCCCCCATCCAGATCTGTCGCTGGCACCACGATGTTGTCGGCCACCTGCTGCTCGGCGGCGGCGACTACTACCTGCTGCTCGGCGGTGATGGCTACCACCTGCTTCTCGGCGGCGACGGCTACTAACTGCTGCTCGGCGGAGACGTCTACCACCTGCTGCTCGGCGGCGACGGCTACTGGTTAGACGGATGAGTTCGCACCCTCGACATCGCAGCGACGAGTGGTGTTCGTGCGAGAAAGACGCTTCATGGCGCACCAAGGGAAGGACGTAGTGCAAACGAGGGAGCTTTGGCGCGCGCGGCAGGTGTAGATTGGGGTCTTGGGACTAGACAGACTGGGGGGAAATGACACGAGCTCATGGAAGAAGAAGGTCGAGGGGGGTTATAAACACCGGACCGTTCGTAGTCCTCGAGTGGACACGTATGGTGGGCGGGGGGCTACCACGATCTCCACCCTTTTTTTGGTTCCCTTTTTTTTGAAACAGCCACGGTCTCCACTTTAGAGCTGCATTGGAAACACGCTCATGGCAGACCTCGATTCCACTGCATGCAAGTGGCGCGGAACTAATTTCTAGCAACGTTAGATCTACTCGAGGGGGGCCTTGACTCATGGAAGTTACTAGCGGTAGGGCCCAATTGGAAGTGAGATTGAGAGCGCTGCATAAAAATGGGATATGTCTGATTAAAATCAAGTGGCAATAAATTGCAGTGTCCCGTCGACAACCGTGCACTTGATGACCCCGTTGCCCTATGCATGTGTTGTAGTAGCAGTAGCAGGCTTTTCAGACTTGACTAAACTTGACATGACCGCTCGACGACTTTTTCCATGGACGGCATCGTGTTCCTTCCTGTAGAATTCTCACTGAGGGAGACGTCTGTGTTGTCTGATGCTGTACTGTAAAGGGCACGACGTGTGCAACGATCATCATTGGATTACAAAGAATCAACGGTTGGTGCGCACGATTCGCATGACAACTGTGACAACCAATCAGGGAGTAGTAGACAGGGTGGGCACAGGTTTGGGCTTCTACGAAAGATACAGAGGGGGGGCAAAACTAAGTAGTACCACATAAAACCAAGGGCAAAATTGAGTAGTATAAAAATGGAAAGTGTCTTGTACAATGAAATACATCATGGAATACATCAAATTATGTGTGTTCTCTTGACAAACCACACCCAGTGTCATTGCATGTGTGTTCTTCTAAACAAACCACGTAAGGATCCACCAGTGTCACTACATGTCTGTTCTTTTCATAAACCACACATAAGGATCCACCAGTGTCATTGCATGTCTATTCTTTTCATGAACCACACCCAATGTCATTGCATGTCTATTCTTTTCATGAACCACATAAGGATCTACTAGTGTTATTGCATGTCTGTTCTTTTCATGAACCACACCCAATGTCATTGCATGTGTGTTCTCCTGACAAATCACATATGGATCCACTAGTGTCATTGCATGTCTGTTCTTTTCATGAACCACACATCAGGATCCACCAGTGTCATTGCATGTCTATTCTTTTCATGAACCACACCCAGTGTCATTGCATGTGTGTTCTTTTCATGAACCACATAAGGATCTACCAGTGTCATTGCATGTTTGTTCTTTTCATGAACCACACCCAATGTCATTGCATGTGTGTTCTCCTGACAAACCACATATGGATCCACCAGTGTCATTGCATGTTTGTTCTTTTAATGAACCACACATAAGGATCGACCTGTGTCATTGCATGTTTGTTCTTCCCATGAACCACACATGGATCCACCAGTGTCATTGCATGTCTGTTCTTTTCATGAATCACGTCTAGAGTCATTGCATGTCTGTTACTTCCATAAACCACATATGGATCCACCTAGTGTGATTGCATGTCTGTTCCTCTAAACAAACCACATAAGGATCCACCAGTGTCATTGGATGTGTGTTCTTCTCATGAACCACACATGGATCCACCAGTGTCATTGCATGTTTGTTCCTCTAAACAAACCACATAAGGATCCACCAGTGGCATTGCATGTATGTTATTTTCATGAACCACACATAAGGATCCACCAGTTCCAATTCATGTCTGTTCTTTTCATGAACTACACCCAGTGTCATTGCATGTGTGTTCTTTTCATGACCCACAGCTAGAGTCATTGGATGTCTATTCTTTTCATGAACCACACCCAGTGTCATTGCATGTCTGTTCTTTTCATGAACCACACCCGGTGTCACTGCATGTCTTTTCTTTTCATGAACCACATAAGGATCTACCAGTGTCATTGGATGTGTGTTCTTCTCATGAACCACACGTGGATCCACCGGTGTCATTGCATGTATGTTCCTCTAAACAAACTACATAAGAATCCACCAGTGTCATTGGATCTGTGTTCTTTTCATGAACCACACCCAGTGTCATTGCATGTGTGTTCTTCTAAACAAACCACATAAGCATCCACCAGTGTCATTGCATATATGTTCTTGTCGTGAACCACACATAAGGATCCACCAGTGTCATTGCTTGTCTTTTCTTTTCACGAACCACACCCAATGTCATTCATGTGTGTTCCTCTAAACAATCCACGTAAGGATCCACCAGTGTTATTGCATGTCTATTATTTTCATGAACCACACCCAATGTCATTGCATGTGTGTTCTTCTAAACAAAACCACATAAGGATCCACTAGTGTCATTGCATGTTTGTTCTTTTCATGAACCACACATAAGGATCCACCCGTGTCATTGCATGTCTGTTCTTTTCATGAACCACACCCAATGTCATTGCATGTTTGTTCTTTTCATGAACAACACCCAGTGTCATTGCATGTCTGTTCTTTTCATGAACCACACCCAGTGTCATCGCATGTGTGTTCTTCTAAACAAACCACATAAGGATCCACCAGTGTCATTGCATGTCTGTTCTTTTCATGAACCACACATAAGGATCCACCAGTGTCATTACATGTCTGTTCTTTTCATGAACCACACCCAGTGTCACTGCATGTCTGTTCTTTTCATGAACCACACCCGGTGGCACTGCATGTCTGTTATTTTCATGAACCACACCCA